>WURT03009195.1:5837-16508 GCA_009936505.3 Holothuria glaberrima
AACGAGACGAAACGAGTGTAAAAATATGCTAATTTTGTATTTGAGGCACAGGGAAGGAGAAGGGGGTGGCCCATGCCCCTGTCCGAGTCGGGAAATTTTTCCAGTTTCCAGTTTTTCCATTTGCCCAGACAGTTTACTACTTTTTGCTCTCTAAGAATTACGATTCTCCATACAAGCCACAAATTTTCATATTTGCCTTTCCAAAAACCCCAAAGTTTTCCCATGTTCTTCCATAAAAATATTTCCTTCAAATTTTCTTCCAAAAACCCAGAATTTTTCTTTTTCCATTAAAACCCCAATTTTTCTTCATTTTTTTAAGATTAAAACAAGATTTTTTTCATAACGAATCCAGATATTTATGCCTACCACTTGAGCCAAAAACTTTGGCTTCCCCTTCCTTCTGGCAACCCGTCGCCGTTTTGGGGGCTTTGGTTGCTACGCAGGGAAAGGGGGCTTGAACTTTACGCCGGGCAAATCCCAGCGTTACCCCTGCGTCGAAGAGAAACGGAGTTTTACTTCAGGAACAAGCTCGATGAGTGCGGTCTTAAATAGGCCGTGATTAAATTGCTTATGTATCCTCACATTCACATTTCCTAACAATGCCATTATAGTTAAGGATAAAATGATGGGATCTGGGAAGGAGGTGGGATGGCCAGCCCTGGAGCTTGCCCTTACATTGTTCCAAATTTGTTCCACCGGGTCCCCGAAAATCGATGAAATAATCCTCTGAATTTGAAAAAAAAAATCCAAATCTGAGTCTTTAACTTTGGTGTGTTAGAACCATATGATGAGATAAGTGATAAGGGTCAACCTCCAGAAAATTCTGAAACTTATATGGGCGCAGATATGACTTTTACACTGAAAGTCTTCTGTCAGAAAGTGATTGAGACATAATACGTCATGTCCCTACCGCTGAATAAGTAAGAGGCAACGGTTCCGGCTGTCCCCATTCCCCACTGCATTTGCGTAGCTAGTGTGGAAAGATCTTCAGTGAAATGATTTGAGAATTGAGTCAGTTGACTGATAGGAGTATTACATAACATCAGGTCTGTAGTCAAGGGGAAACAAGAGGCGGCTCCCCTAGAAAAATTGTATCTCCCTAGATTGTTTTGAGAACAGAAACTAATGTTACCTTAACACATTTTTGCATATTTCACCCTGAAAACTCCCCCTCCCCCATGGAAGCTACAGCTTTCCCTCGACACCTTGTTTTGTTATGGGCCTGAGTAACAATTATAGGCCCAGGTGTACCACCTTGTCCAACTTTAAATAATGTGCAGAAATTTTACCTCATTTCCGGCAGATCACAATATCTGGACAGAGCGCCGGTGCCCAGTCCGTCGGATTTCATCTTATGTCTCCAGAGAGCGACCCACTTTTTCAGCAGGCTATCATGTTTAGTAACCCTTTCGGCTTACCATACAAAACTCCAGTTGATGCTATGAAGATGGCAGATACATTTTCTGAGTACATGGGATGCGACCCAGGTGACCTGAAATGTTTACGGTCTCGCTCGGCAGAAGAAACACTGGCTGCTTCGCAAGAAACCACTCTGACATTTTACAATCCACGGGAAATCCTCCAGTTTTTCGAACAGTGGCATCCAACAGTTGGCGAAGGAGAGTACCCGGAGGAGATTCTTGAAGCGTTTGCTCTTGGGCAGTACCAAACGAAACCGATTATGATGGGAACTCTTACTGAAGAAGGCGTCCTTTTTATTTACTTGATCTTTACAGGGCCGTTGCGCCCGATAGCTTATCGCGCCCTCTTGCGCGTCGCTACCACAAATTTTTACCAGCAAGCCATAGACCAGTACCCACCAGAGTTTCGTGATGACCAGAGAGATATTCTTAGCAAAGTTACCACAGATTACATTTTCATGTGTCCAACATTAAACGTAAGCAGGATTTTCGTGGCGAATAATCACCCCAACGTTTATCACTTTGTTCAAGACGCTGCTTGGTCTTTCGGGGTAGATGGATGGACAGAATACTTCTCCATGTGCCATGGGCGTTCTTGTCACGGGGGTGACCTTCCTTACATATTTAGATCAGCGCCCCTGGGAAACTACTCATTCACTGATAGCGAAACAGCAATGATTAACGATATGTCTTCATATCTGGGGAATTTTTTCCATAACGCAAATCCTAACATACCGAAAACAGACGAAATGAGAGAGAAGCAACCTAAGAAACTGCCCTACTGGCCCAGGTTTGACGAGAAACCCGGTAGCACATACTCGTTGCTGTATTCACTTTGTGGCAGTTCAGTTATCTCCAATTACGGCAACGATCGCTGTCCGCTGCTGGACCGGTTTGGATATTATCAAAGAGCTCCCTTAAATTTATAAACTTTCACAGCGGCCTTCATTTACTCAAATATTCGTTACTCACACACTGTTTTGGTATGCAGATATAATTTAGTGTAATTACAAGGGCTTACGAAGCGGGGGGCTGGGGGAGAGATAGCCCCCGGCGAAAATTGTGGGGGCGGAAGTATGCTTCAGCACCCCCGTTTTTCCAAACCCTACATTTGTCTCTTCTGTAAAAAATGTCAAACATTTGCAGTAATTTACCTTCAAATTTGTCCAAAATGATGCACCAAATTGCATTTAAGGTCCCTCAAATATCCAAGAATTTTCCAGAGAAATTGTCAAAAATTTTCTATAAAAAATATAATAAATTTGCAGTCATTTACTTTAAAAGGCAATTCTCATCACATCCAATTCTCCCATCTATGCAACGTGTAACTCCTTCCATAACTAAGTAAAGCTCCTCCTTGTGCAGACACAAACCTATTTTATTGCTTAATATCATGTTCTGATGAGCATACAAGGCCATAATGTGTAATCTAAACACACTTTCTTTCTCTCTCTGCATTGTTTGGAATGTGAGCTACTCTGCATCTTTTGAATTTTCAAACTTTGATGTTAAGCTTAGAGCATTCACCAACTGAAAATTTCAATAACACCACACTAAAAATGCACTTTGGGATGACGAATATTTGTCTTTAAAATTTGTCCAAAAGGATGCACCAAATTGTATCTAATTTCCCTCAAATATCCTAACTTTTCCAAAAAATTGTCAAAAATTTTCTGTACAAAATGTAAAAAATTTGCAGTAATTTACCTCAAAATTTTTCCAAAGTGATCACCAAATTGCATGTAAGGTCCCTAAAATATCCAAAATTTTGCAAAGAGGAGGGAACACACCTCCCCTCAGACCCCTCCCCCCATGACGGCGATCCGAATCAAGGTTCAGCCCCCAGGCTCGACCAGCTTCCTGCGCCTATGTGTATTTAAGCAAGTAATTCTGGATTTTATTGTAATGAATCATAATAAATCAATTATACACCTAAACCGATGCATAGCAGATTTATTTACAGACGCATATAAATTTTATAGCATGTAGCCTTAAAGTATTAGAAGTTAAAAAATTGCCAGGAATTGTCTTTAATAAGACGACTTTTGGGGCCAGTCTATTCTAAACCCCCGCATTTTTCGCGTATAATCTGAACACCAAGGAAATGCATTGGCAGACAATGACTGGCAGATGAGCGCCACGCGTTCATATATCAGTGTGTCACATAGCCAAACCTCTACGTTATTCAAAAAGGTGTGGTCAGCAGAACAAACCTTTTTAACTTACTACAGAAGGCATTAGCAATGAACAGGCCAAAAAGGTCATAATTCATTACCTTTTTCTACATAATTGCCGAAACTGACCCTTGTTCGAGTTGATATGAAGTGATAATTGGTGGGAAAAGTGAATGACGAGAGGGGTCACAATGGTTTTCAAAACAACATTTCCACTCAAGCTGTCGGACCAAAACTGATTACGACAAAATTTCACTCTAGTTGTTGCACAACCAGCGATAATATTCAAATATTGAGACACCTATATATTTTGGTAGGCGTAAGGTCACGCGCCAAGCGCGCCGAAAAATTTTATTGAGCGTTTTATATGTGTGAACCGTGTCATGCAAGGGCCATGGTGTAATCGACCTCTGTTGAGTATTTAGAGACCCTAAAGTTAGAACTTCTTGTCACAAAAGACAAAATTGGTGGAATGGAGTCCTCTGGCGCATTAATCGATGGGTATGCGGTGCAAGTAATTTAAAAACTTTTGGAATTTGAAAGGTGCCTAGATCGCAAATGGTGCAATATTTGCGTGGATTTCTGACCAAATGAGGAGCCAACAAATCTTGGTGACAAATATTTTACTGCATAAAAATATTTTTTGATTTACCGAGACTCCACCTCGAGCTCACCGCACTTACTTTACATGGCTCAAAGGTTAAAATGAATTCTTGTGAATTAGGAAGTCTCCTGTTGCAATTAAAGCAGACAAATTCAGGGGCGTAACCAGACCTAACTGTCCGGGGGGGGGGGGCAACAGTCTAGAGGTTTCCCGGTTCTGTACTGGTTGAGCTGTTGAGTTGAAGTACACTGTGTCAGTTTGTGGGTGTCTTAGGGCCTCAAGGGAAGTGTTGTGTTGTGGATCGCTCCCCTACTCCACCACCACCTGAATATAATTTTGATTACTTTTCACATCCTAAATGCATGTAAAATTTACGCAATATGGTCAACCTTTACATGACTTGGTATCTTCAGGCAAAATGAAAAATTTACACGAACTCGAGTTTAACAATTCTTATGTCAACATGACAAATATATCTGATATATAACATCAAAATAAACATTTTTTAAACGTTGAAGGTAAAGATACACGCTTAATGTTCCTTTCCCTTTCTTTTTCCATTCTCCTTTTTTCTTCTGCCTTTCTTTCCTTTCCTTCCCCTCCTTTTTCTCTTCTTCTTTCCCTTTCTCTTCTTCCCCCTCTTTCCCTCTTTTTCCTTTCTTTCCTTCCCTTTTCCTCCCTTCCCGTTTTTCTCTCCCCTTCCCGTTTTTGTGTCCGGGGGCAGCTTGCCCCCTGCCACCCCACTGGTTACGCCACTGGACAAATTTCATATGCTGACAGCAAGGAACTTGCAAATTTTTCTGGTGAGGCTGATTCTGTCAAAATTTACACCCGCGTAGAATTTGCTTGTGAGATTTTTTACGCGACATTGTCGCACAACTAGGGGCTGGCTAAAACACTGGTTAGGCTTAATGCAAAGTAGGGTAAGAGTATATAGTTTAGGGAATAAAGTATGCTACATTTATCACCAGTTGATATTTTAGTTCCTTTATTTGCTAAATTTCTTTCCAACTAGTTATTCTTAAATGGCGGGCTAGAAGCAAAATGAAATCGAAGAGTGCGCCATCATCCATCATAAATCTTATTCGGCACGTTTTTAATACTGGCTAATGGATCCCTTTTGCAATGTAACGTAGAGAAATACCTAATCTACAAAAGTATCGTGCTGTTTTCAGCACGCTTTAAGTCCACCCAACGTACTCAGTTGTCCGACTATATTTTCCTGCAGGATGTGCTTGAGTGCCGGCACCTATATTGGCAAACGCAATCCCTACCACCCAGAGGCAGAATTAGGTTTTGCGGGGATCGGGGCTGGTAGAAATACGGGTCTCTGAATGGTTTGTATTTTCTACTCCAATTAAAATGTTCTTCACGTTTGATTTACGTCAGACTATTACTAATTTACAGAAGCTACGAAATGTATTGTAAAACGTTCGAAAATGAAATAAGGCCTGTCATCAAATAATGAATATATTTGAAACAGTGATGTGTTATTCAAGAATTGTACTTGTGATCATTGAAAAATAACATTGTCTCAAATTTACACCTGCATAGGAGTAGGAAGCTTTTCTCGACTTGGGGTGGGGGGGGGGGCTAAATGCTGTTTCGGATCATCCTGGAGATGGGTCTAAGAGGCGGCGTGTCCCCTCCCCTTTGGAAAATTTTTGAACATTTGAGGATCCACAGACGCAATTTGGTGCAATATTTGGGCAAATTTTAAAGAAGATTACTGCAAATTTTTGACATTTTTTTACTGAGGGAACAAGAATAGATTTTTGTCCTTGAATGCGGGGGGAGGCTACTTCCGCCCTACCACATTTTACTGCAGGTTTAGGCCCCCTTCTTCCTACTCCCTTACCTTGAAGGGTGAGGACCCCTGCGAGTTCTGGGCAGAATGGTATGAACTAGTCGGCCCCATTATAAACACGTCACTGCTACTACCGTACATCCCCACACAATCCCACTAATGTAACATTAAATCGGCAACTAGTGCGATTTCAGGCCAGATAACCTGAGACGAGACAGGGTGGGGAGGAGAGAAGACGACAAATGCGAACTGTGCCCATCCTCGCTCGGGCTGCCTTATTTCAGGGCCGCATTAGGCCGTTATAGGTAGTGATAAGGTCCCGTGACCCCTTCCCTCGTGCCGGTCACCTAACTTTGCCGCGGCTGCTTCAAACACACGGTTCGCCAATGGTCTACAAATTTTGACTGAGGTTATTCCCTATACAAATTGTGGATACTTAACAAGTTTTTAAATTTTTCTTTTCCATTTGAAGTATGAATTTCTAGAAATGAGACCCCAGAGTAAGAATGTTAAGATTCAACAGTTACGAAGTCCAGGGTAGTGCCATCTTCTCCCCCCCCCGCTCCCCTCCCCCACACTGTCCTGCTCTGCATGGCCATTGATTTAGGCTACCATAGAAGTGGTCATATTGTTGATTTTGTGGTTATCCATGTAGTGCGAATACAGTGCCGTTTTAGGTCATTCATGTTTTATTCCATTGCCCGTACTTTTGCACGTAAATGCCGCAAAGCTTCAGAGGTCTTCGCACCTTTATCTCCCATTGGAGCGTTGCCCCTGGCACTAGCGTACGCGGGGGGGGGGGGGGGGCATTGGGCCATGGCCCCCCCGGAGGCCATTTTTTTCTTTTAGATCCTGAAACTACGTAATTTTTTAAAACAAAATTTACTTCTAAAGGTAGCATATATGGCACCAGATTGAATTTAAGAACACCTAAGTTTGCAAAAATTTTCAAAGGGAAGGGGTTGTTTCCCCATGACCCGCTCACTAATGCCAATTTTTTTAGTTCCTAAAAATACGCAAATTTTGAAACACATATTTTACTTTAAAAGGTAGCATATGTTGCACCTGATTGCACCTAAGGACACCCTTTTTTCAAAAATTTTCAAAGGGGAGGGGTGGCCCCTCCCCCAGGCCGGCGATCACTAATGCCCTTTTTCTTTTAGTTCCTAAAGTGCCCAAATTTTGTAACACAAATCTTACTTCAAAATGGTAGCACATGTAGCACCAGATTGCATGTAAAGACACCAAATTTTTCAAAAATTTTAAAAGAGTAGGGGTATCCAACCGTGGACCTCCTCACTGAGGCCAATTTTATTTTAGTTCTTAAAAATACGTCAATTTTCTGACACAAATTTTACTTCAAAAGGTAGCATATGTGGCACCAGATTGCATCTAAGGACACCTAATTTTTCAAAAATCCTTAGACCCCTTCCCCAGGCCGGCGATCACACACCGTACTGCATGGCCCCCCTTGAGAGAAATCCTGCGTACGCCACTGGCCCCTGGAAACCCACCAAGGGATTCTTGAGCCCACGCTTTCGGGTGGAACGCCCTTTATAATTTCAAGATAAGGTAACAAAGACAAAATTGTAGCAACGTGTTTGTTTATGGCATGCGAGATATCCCCGATTTTTGCTAACCACCGACGAAAATAATTAAGAACCCCTGCCCTAGACCAATTCTAGCATTACCGTCCTTCTCTTCAATATTACGGGTTTGGTCGCAATTTAAGTACTTGGTTGATATCATCTAAAGAGTTAGTAAAATACCAAAATTTGTCAAAGGGGAGGGAAAACTTTGGGCATTATTTCGAGCGGACTGAGAGGTTATAATTTGCAGTGTCTTGGTCGAGGCCACAGGCTATGTGGCAGCAGAGGCCACAATTCCCAAACTACCCGACGGGGCAGGAGCCGTGGAGTCGATTTTGAAGTGAGGGGGCTAGGTCCAATATGTACAATAAAAGTAGTTTAAGGCGGCCCAAAATGACCATGGCAGAAAAAGTGCGGGGGCTAAAGCCCCCCTAGCCCCCGTCTCCGTGGTCCCTTCGGGGACCTCGATTTCTCCAGGAGGCGGGTTGTAGTCGCCCTGTCACTAGCCCGTGATGAGAAAGTAGAAACACACTGTACATTTGCCATATAAATGGTAAGCATACTTGAAAAACGCACGATAGTCTTCTTACAGTAGCTACCCTGTGACCCTGTCAGCGTAACCTCCTCAACATCGTTTCGACACCACGACGCACTTGGTGAGACGCACTTCTAAACATTTGCAACGTGAAAATTATTCTTCTGGAAATTATTACGTTTATCATTTAAACGCTAGTTCGCAGAGGCATCGAAAGGTCTCAGGTGAAAAAATAATCCGAGGGTGCGAGACCACAAAAACTGGCCTCGAGGCGATCGAAACCTCTGATTTGTCTAACCGTTGGTAAACTTTACCCATATACCACCATTGTGTTCACTTTTATTTCAGAACATCATGCTTCAAATTAGATAGCACTAGATCCAAACATGAACTTGGATAAATTCGAGTAATATCATGCATTCATTTGGGTTGTCTATATTGTAAGGCTCTGTATACACTTGGAAGTATCACTTGCTGACTTACAGCATAGCTTCATTTGGATTATTCAGAGTGCTTAATGAAAGAGATCACAGATCATATTCTCCTCATTCTTGGGGCACAATTCCCTGTGATCAAACTGTCTCATATTGCAACTTATGCTACAGCTTCTGGAGACTTAACCCTCTATAGTTCCTTCCAAGTACCTCACCCCTGGACCCCGCCAGGGGCTCTTAAGAGGGCCCCTGAACCCCATGCGTTGATACTTGCACTTCCCCCTCGTCGTAGAGTTGGTTAGAGGGATTAGCCCTTAAGTTTGTCCCATGACATTACTTTAAGACATGGAAACATAATATCCCGCCTGGACCACATTAACATAGGTGTGTATGTACAGTGGCGTCGTCACACTTTTCGAAGTGGAAGGGCGGGGAGACAACGTTCCACTATGGAGCTAATACTTGGAAGTCCAGGTAGTAGCTCCATGGTTCCATGAGAGACATGCGAATATGCGAGACTTAGAGGTTCCGAAGGCACAATGAAGCACCAATCGCTCTTCTGTGGACGTGGGGTCTACAGGGCCAGCCATTTCGGTCCCAAGGGACATTCCACAGGGAACCAGGGGGTGAAGCGCCCGGGGTCTCTGTTTAGCACAATTGTGGCCATTGAAACAGCATTTATTGATTTCTTGCCGAACGAAAATGAATCTATGCAATGACGCGGGCAAGTGCATACTTATGTGTGGATGTGTATGTGTGTGTGCGCGAGGGCATGTGTGTGTGGGTTTGTGACGCTCAGCCTGTAAACACACTATTTCTAGATAAGAATGATGGATAATGATGGATTATTTTTTTTCTGAAACAAGTAACCCATTTGGGGTGACTCGTCACCCCATATCAGTTAAAGAGAGCGTCTGTGTTAAGATAAGGATTTACCGTTTGACACCTCACTGATCAAATGTATTTTTCCATAGCGAAAGGATATAAGGCAAAATGTTGCCTAAAATGCCCTCAGTTTTCACCATTTTTGCGCAATGAATCCCTGTATTCATTTGCTACAACATAGGCCTACACATCCCAGGTTGAGGTGAGTCTCTTGAAAAACATGGTGTGCACTGCACCTTACAAAAATATTAGGGACTAAATTTGTCAGTCAATATTTTGGCGCAGAGGAAATTCCTTCATTTAATTCATGACTTACACACTAATTTTGGTCCCTTTCGTGGCCTCTGGACCCTTGTAGGAGTTTTCAACGGGCGCAATTAAGCTACATCTCACACGAAAGCTCATGAGCAGGCCTTCCACAATGATTTCAAATTTGTGTCTCATGGCTGATGAGATTTTGAGCTAGGAGAGCTTGTGGTAATTCTTACATTTTTTCTCATTCAAAATGCCGTTTTGAATCGCGGAAGGATATATAGCAAAACGTTGCCTGAAATACCTTCAGTTTTCTTCATTTTTGCATGGTGAGTACTTCAATCCCTTTCCTACCGCATACACATAACAAATTGAATACATCATTTCATCAGCATGGTCTATACTGTCCTCCAAAACTTTTTTCAAGGTGTTAAATTCGTAGGGTAATATCCACCGCGGGGATTCCCCTTGAATTATCTAATGGTGTGATCGAGATGACAGAGAAACGCGGGGGAGACTTGGCCAAGTTTTAAGGACCCACTGTACGCTTCCTTTTACAAATCATCGCACCATGAAACGAGGGCAATGATCACGTATTGTTGTTAGATGCTTAGCCCTACCCCTAAGAGGTTTACCATTGTTGCTACAGGAGAACAATGTTTTGATCCGGTAATTTATGAATATTCATTCCAAAGTTACTTTTTGATGAAAACAAGAGTTGCTCTTTGAAGATAGGCAAATTCGGTATCAATAATGACAGGTCCCGCGGCTACATACTTAGCCGCAGGCCCACCGGCGTATGGGGCGGGGGCAGGGGGCACTATGCCCCGAAAATTTTGGTGAAACCCAAAATTCAGGCAGAATCTATGGAAATATTCGGGCATAATCCTTGTAAAAAGTTTTTTGATTCGTTTAAAAAGATTGGAAAAATCAAGGGAAAATAAACTTCAGCCTATTCCTTGTACTCTTT
>WURT03009206.1:0-16505 GCA_009936505.3 Holothuria glaberrima
AATAGTTTATTGAAACAGAAAAAAAAACAGTCTGGTAAGTTACTTTGAAAAATTTTAACTCTTTTGTGAGTTTGACGGCGGCATTAACACTTTTCGGCAAATCTGCACAGGGACGCCGCGCAGAGGTTGGTGACGGGGGCACTATAGAAGATGATGCTGTAAGTCCTCCCCGATACACGGAGAAAGCCGGTGTAGAATGTGCATAAATGTGCATATTCACATCGGAAGTAGTTTGAACAGGGAGCGAATCCTTGCTTTGTTACCTTGTGCAGGTGATGTCCCGGGGGAGGGGTCTAAGGGGGAGGGGTGTACCCCTCCTCTTTGAGAAACTTTTGTTCATTTAAGATGGCTTAGACGCAAAATGGTGCTATCTTTAATAAATTTTCCAACCAATCATATATTGGAAAACTTTTGCAATTACTTGAATTTTTTCTTTTGATTGACTGTAAAGAAGGTGTGTTGTCTAAGTGGAGGGGTAACTCCTCCCCCTGACAAAATTTGTTAAGGTAAGGTAACTTAGATGGAAAATGTCAAATCATTCGATTAATTGGCCCATGCTTAGAAATTATCATTATTTTGTGATATTTTGGCTGTGGCATGGTACTCGTTATAATGTGTAACAACAAATAGTACATGCTACGAATGTTTCCGTGTACGCTACTTGTGCTATTATATTGCTCTAAGACTCTCTACTGATGCTAGGTCCCTGCAGAGGTCAAAGATGTACTTTTGTCGTAAAAGGGATTTTGTTACAATAAATGTATTATTGCCCTAAAAATGGTTATAAAATGTGAAGTGTGTAAGGTGACAAATGCGCGAAAATCGCGCCGAAATTTTGCATTGAAAATCAGTCTTCCCGAAAATATGAGATGGATTAGGTCGAATTAACTGCACCAAAGATAATAATTTGAGTGAGGCAAAGAGTGAAAAGGTATAGCCGACTTTTTTCAAGAGCCTGAATTGCAGTGGGGGCGACGGGGGGCGAGGTTTTCATGGGGGGCGTGCGCCCCCAGCCCAAGCCCCCGTAGCTACGCGCCTGTTTGTAGAAAGGGAATAAACTACAATATTTTGAGTTTTACTGGCGAAAAAATAGTCTCGACTCTAATTTAACTAAAAAATGGACTCGACTTATACCTCCCTATTGCAGATTATTCCTTAATTATTCAATGAATTTTCAGAAACAATTTTGGCCCACCTTTGGGTGGGGCCATGGCCCCCTTGGCCCCCTTGGATCCGCCAGTGGTATAAGGTGGCCTATGGGGCGCTCAGATATGATTACCTTCAACTAAATATTTTATCAACAGTCATGTTTAACAATGCTGCTACTCTTTTTACTCCTTTTCCTTTCCAATATTTTGTGAAAACTTATTTTCCCCCGAACACGACATCAAGTTGTACCAGTAAGTATTTTGGTTCTCTTTCATTAAAAATGGCTGCCAGACACAAAATGGCAGAACAAACCAAACGACCAAACAGGTTGAAAAAGAAACAAGGCGAGAAAACTGCCGTACAGAGACCGAGTGAAACTAGTGAAAGGGGAGTTTAAAATGGAACAAGTTAAATAGGGCCCATCCTAAACATAAGACCGTGTGGAGAGGGACCCCGAGCTACATGATACGTTGAAATGATAATTCGCACCCAGCAACCCTCTTATTACCAGAACCGAAATTTAATGTCACACCCTAGCTTTGCCGCATGGCATCTCTAAATCCCCCTCCCCAAACTCTGCATGTAATGCAAATTAAGCTAAAGAAAAATGCACAAACCCAGTAAATATCCGCAACAAACTGTGTGAAAAACTAGGCTCATTTAAGTTTTGATCGTTGTAGCAACGAAATTTTTGCTACAGGCTGAAATCAATTGTATATTTTTAAAGTAAATTTTTACATCTACAGCAGGGTAAACTTGGGTCAAGCACTTTTAGACTTGTGTCAAGTATACTAGTGACATATTCCCCTCATGGGATACTTTAAGAAATGCAAATGTATATAATCAACTCATCTTGTGACAAACTCCATCTATATGCAAAGCACACGTCGATACTTTATGACATATTGCATACGAAATATTAAAAGAACACCCCTTACTCTGGGCAACGACTCAAATACTCAGATCAGTAACTTTTCAAGCCCTTGATTGCCTTGATAACTAATCTGAGTGAGTGAATACTGAGAGCCCTTAAAACTCTGCTATTCTTTATTTTAGCTTTCTTTACATACAGTATTGGATGGTGGTCTGTCTCCTACAAAAATTCAGACCCACAAGAATAAATTTGAAACTTTATGTCCAAAACAACAGCCAAACATTCTTTTTCTATTGAAGTATATTTTACTTCTCAAGTTTGTAACTTTCTGTTGGCAAAACAAATTGGATACTTTATATCTTCCTCACCCTGCATGATCACTACCCCAATCCCTACGTCTGAAGCGTCACATCTAAGAATAAATAGCTTAGACACATCGGGTAAGCGCAAGATGGGTGTCGACAACAGCCTTGATTTGAGGGGCCAAAGGCAGCATCCTGAGAAGGCTCCCATTTCACTCTGTTTGGGTAACCTCCCCTCATAAGGTCAGTTAAGGGAGCTAAAATGGCCGCGAAGTTCGGTATAAACCGACTTTAATTACCAAAAAGTGGCATAATGGATCTTAATTCCTTTTTCGTGATTGGGATGAACGTAATAAAACTTGGAAATGGCTGTCATATAATTGGACCCTACCTTGATTGAAGCTTCCAAGAGGATTTGGGGGAACTTTTAGTATGTTGTGTTACCCACATTCCTAGACCTATCCTGAAAAATGTCAGCTTGTTATGAGAAATTTCCAGGTTAAACCTAATACTCTTGGACTAAATCACTTCACTGGGAACATTTCAATGCAACGAAACTCATAATGGAAGGAAAGACTTATCATCAATAACAGTGATGAGTTTAGGAAATATTTTCTACTTTTGTGTATCAAAAGAAACGGGTGATACAATGCGAAAATAACAGTAAGATCAATCAGAGGGACAGGAACTTTACATATCAACAGCTAAACTTCACAGACACGAATACAATCATCTAGATAAATCACTAGTATGATCATTATAAGAATTCAATTTATGTTCGAAGACCATCGAAAATATATGACGATAAGCTTCGACATCATCAAACAATGCGTGGAATAATGACATCTTTCCCATGTGTTTAATGTAACTAAAATACATCAAGGACAACTTCTTTTCTTTCAGTTGCTTGTTAAGGAAGCTCATTTCAGTATTTGTGTTTAGTGGGGTGTTAGTCCGACAAATATCATACGAATGTACTAATTTGGTGTTCATATGCACCAAACAATAATAGACAGATAATACGGTAAAAACTTGGAAAACACTTGTATAACTAAATACGCTAAAAAGACAAATATATACATATGTCTGTTTAGCAGACCATAAATGGTTTTGAATTGTCAAGCATATGTAATAAACAAATTGAAACATAACTTCGATTACCTAGCCTTACGAACGTTTTAATTAAGCCCAGTGGTTTTTTTTTTTTTTTTTTTTGCCGATATAGAGAACGAATAGCACGTATTTAAAAGGAAAACAAATTAAATAAGGCATGGTTGGTTCATTGACAGAAGAAAAATAAACATTCACATTATCACTAAAGAATGACAAACGACTTTTAACTCAGAAATTCCCAAAATAGGAATGACAAACTACAGGAAAATTTTACATGCTTTAAAAAAACTTTTTCGTTGGCGCCATTTGGAAGAATAATGGCAAAAGTTCTTTTTAGACTTTGTGTGTTTTTCTTGTGTATTATTTTCTGTCATCATTGGTGAATACTAACATTGTAAATATTTGGGTAAAATTGAGATGGACTTGCTAACAATTGGTTCAACATTAGTTCTTTTTGGGAGGTCTATCAGATTTCCAATATCTTCTAAGAAAATGTTGCACAACTATTATGGCTTAAAAATTATTTTCATAAACTACGGTCAATAAACAACTGTAATGACCTGTTTATTTTTTATGATATTTTTTTAGTTATGCAATATTGTGTTCTGAATTCAGTTCCACAATTTTCTTCAACATTTAACCAAGGGCGTAGGAAGCGGGGGCTGGGGGCGACAGCCCCCAGTGAAAATTGTGGGGGCGGAAGTATGCTTCAGCCCCCCACTTTTTAAGGACCAAAACCCGTTATTTGTCTCTTCTGCAAGAAATGTCAAATATTTGCAGTAATTAACCTTGAAATTTGTCCAAAATGATGCACCAAATTGTGTCTAAGATCCCTCAAAATCCATAAATTTTCCAAAGGGAATTTTTATTTGTCTCTTCTGTAAGAAATGTCAAAGGTTTGCAGTCACATTTACCTTAAAATGATGCACCAAAGTGCATCTATGGACCCTCAAATATCCAAAAATTTTCCACAGGGAACCCTTATCTTTTTCTTGTGTAAGAAATGTCAAAAATTTGCAGTAATTTACCTTAACATTTGTCCAAAAATTATGCACCAAATTGCATCTAAGGACCTTCAAATATCAAAAAATTTTCCAAAGGGGAGGGGGACATTCCCTTAGACCCCTCCCCAGGCGGGCGATCCGAAACAAGGTTCACCCCCCAGTCTCGAACAGCTCCCTACGCCAGTGCGTTTAGCATATACATGCAGCGACTTGGGCCTACAATGTAGTCGCTCAGACCGGGAAAACTGTCTATGTGAAATGTACTTTCAATGCTGTCTCGGAAAATCTTTAAACCATTGTGTGGCCCCATAATGGCAATGAGCTAATTATGCAGGATTCTAGCATACGAGATGACAATTCAGACAGATAGTCTCCAATACTACCTTTGGAAAAATCATCTGCAACTTTGCAGATACCAAATATTACATTTGAATATGCCGGTGTGTATTCTTGCATGATCATATTTTTTTCAAAAAGGAGAAATCTGCTAAGTATAGCACCACACTTCAAGTAAGAGGTATAAAAACGTTTGCCGCAAAACAAACCACTACATTTGGTTTAATTTTATACAATGTTTGCTGTTTATTTGAAAGAATTCATTAGGACGAACAGAAGACAAAAAAGTTGTTCGATACTACAAATGAAACCAGAAAGCCCAACGGCTTAGTGATTTCTTGCTGAAAGGAAATGATTTGTTTCACTGACTCGGTTCAACCTTCAGATTTACACTTCTTGACTTTTTCATCTTTCCCGACGTTTTCACGTGTTGACCACTGCTGAACCTCATATGACCTTTGAACCCTACCAAAAGTGAATAACAAAAAAACGAAAAAAGAACGTGTCTTAGGAGGGAATCGTACCCGGGACCGTCTGCATGAGAAACTGAGCTCTAATCCACTACGCCATCAAAGAACTCGTTCAGCATAAAGTATTTCTAATATTCCTATTGTCACAATACCCTGTACATAAGTAGGTAATTCAAAAAAGAATCATAACTGTAATGGTTCTGCTTGTGAAAAAATAAACATTTTCCTTTATAATTTTATCTTTGGAATTTTACAAAATTTAACCTTAAGTTTTCGTTTTTAACCAAAAGCCGCACACAATTTGGAGGTACCGCCTTTTGCCTTTGCAGTTTACGAGATTTTCGTAGTTTCACCTCTGATGACCTCAGATGACATTCGACCTCAAACAAACCCGACGGGCTCTCTTTCTCTTAAAGTAACACATTTATATACCAAATATGACAAGGATCCATCTTTCCTGTCTTGAAATATAATGTTTTTCAAGGATGAACCTCAAATGACCTTTTAACGTCACAAAAAGAAATTTTATAGTATATAGTTATATACCAAGTATGAAGATTATCCATCATTGCTATCTTGAGATATCGTGTTTACAACTAATATTTTAAGAATTTCGTATTTTCGACTGTGGTGATCTCAGATAACTTGACCTTTACCAAAATCAAAATGGTTTTATCTTTGACTTTAACGCATCCACATGCCAAGTATGAAAAACATCCATGCTTCCTACCAAGAGGATATTTTGTTTACAATGATTTCGGTTTTTGACCTCTGGTGACCTCACATGACCTCTGACCTTCACAAAAACATTAGGGATCTTTCTCTTAGTATAATAATTCTATATACCACGTATGAAAAATATTCATCATTGCTGTCTTGAGATACCGTGTTTACAAGCCAAGCTTCACAAACACATACACGCACTCACGCATGCACACAATCTCCCGCGTGACTGCTTAGATTACCTTTGCCTTCGGCAAGGAATCAAAAACGTTTAATTAAATAAATAAACGTTGGTAGTTATGACTCGCATTCATTTTGTGGTTTTGTTGTAATCAAATAATTCTTTGACAAAGTTTAAAAATTTTTATTAACTAGGTTTACCAGTTATAACAATGGTGTATAAAGATGCTACACAAAATGAGTCGGTATTTTCGATGTGCTGTACTGATTCTGCCTTATATTCTAATAGCACAAACATCGAGTGGTCAATTGGTGATGAAACCGTCTCTCCTAATTCCACTTTTGTATTGCGAATTCACATGAGGCCTCAAGTTATTTTTCACCCTGTAATAATGTGACATTTAAAAGTAATCGCTATCATCATGGACAGTTGCTGAACTATTCTATGACCGGCCGGATTCACTCATCTGGAATAATTTTAAATGTCATCTGTAAGTCTTCGTGTAGGCTATTCTTATCAAATGTGACAGTTTTCTTCTACAACAAGACCAAAATTTTGAATGTTTTCATTGGACGTATCCCAAATGAGTTAATAAATGAATAGTGCTTGGTGATATTAAATAAGTAAGTATACCGCACAAAGCAATGAAGTCGATGTTTTCTGTCACAGATTCCCGTAGAGTGAAACAAGAAGGGAAGAGGACACACGTCATCTTTGCAGACAAAAACGAAAATGTGAAACTATCTTGCACTGGTGAAGAAAATCCCAAACTCCAAATTTATCTAGAAAAGAAAATCTTCTCCAGCATGTGGGTAAAGTAACACGTGATGCCATTTACAACGAAATTCGACGGAGACAGTTGCACCATACATATATGTACCTTAGGACTTTTCAGACCAGACGAAACATGGACATGGCTATGTACTGCAAACAACGGTATTGGTTCAGAGGTCGCCAGCGAAGATATACGCATCGAGTTTAAGACTAAGAAAAGATATAAACACGTAAAGTTTTCTCTTGAAAGATTTGTTCCTATCAAAGTTCCATAAAAAGCAACAAAAGTGTCAAAAGAGATTTGGTAAAAATTAACCGATTCTTTTAAAATCTTGTTAAGATGTTTTATTAGTTTTGTTGACATTCCCTAGAAACTTTAACGGTATTCTTCAGAAACATTCCTGAGCAATTTTATATAATTTAGGCCTTTAAAGACAGTTTTTTAAGTCAAGTCAACCTCTTTTCAACCAGTACAGAATTCAAAGAATTTTCAGTAATCACAAGACAGAAAAAACAAAGTGATAGATGGTTGGGGGAAACACAAGAAAGGCACTGAAAGCAGGTGGGATGTGCATCCCTTTTACAAAGAGGAAGAAAACAACACTACTGTGGAAATAACTAGAAGTATTTAGCACGGTAAAGGACAAAGATATAAAACAAAAAATTAGAAAAAGGCATGGTCAGCTTACAATATTAATGCAAGTTAAATGTAATTAGATAGCAAATAGGATTGAAAACTTTAGCTGAATAAGGAGAGAGAATTTCTAATCGTATCTGGGAGAACGTTCCATGCAAACAGCCCTACGCCACTTACGTTACCATGACATTGGCTAATTGCGAGTCTTCAGAATGGGATGGTGTAATAATAACGGTCTCAGGTGTCATAACAGTGACCACGAACTGACGAAGAGTAAAAAACTTCGGAAATGAATTTGGTGATAATTTGTGGGAGGATTGGAACATGAATACAGCTACTAAGTGCTTAGTAATCCAACTGGTTAGAAATGGGCCGTTAAACCTCATCCAACTAACTAACTAACCAAAGATGGTTAGGGAGTTATAGTTCTTAAAAATCGGTTTAGAATGGTCCAGATGTGACTTCCATAAATTGCGGGAAAGATTCGTTTTTAGTAAAAGATCAGTTTATGTACGTATGTAGAAACAGCATTACCCCAAACAATAGCACAGCAGAAAATAACAGGCAAAACAAGGGAATGGTAAATAATAAGAAGGATCTTCTGCTGAACGACGCCAAGTGATTATGATTATAACCAACAGCTTATGAATACTATTATTAAGTCGGGTGGCTGACCAACTCAACAATACAGATTAAATTTGGTTTCTTTTGAAAGGACGTTTACGGTAGGAGTACCGTTAATTACTTTTGGATGAAAAGCGTACCAACTCTGACCCGGCCAGAGTTCGAACCTCGAATCCCACGGCTGCTAAGCCACATCGTTTCAACTGCCATTATTTTCATCCATTCGGCCATGTCAGCTTCGATTAAAACTTTTCAAAAATTTTAAAACGAATATAGATTTTTGTAAAACTACGATGCTTTTTTAATATTTCTTATAAAAAACACAAAGAGATTGTGCGGAAACTTCTGTGGAAAATTTCTGTTCCAATTTTTCGTCGGTACCGCCTTTCTCATTCTCAGTCTGTCTGCGTGTGTTTCTGTGTTTTTGTCTGTTCAGAAAGTTTCGAATACATACCTATCTGCTTTGCCATACTCTATCGCTTGTGTTTCCGTTATTGCTTCACTCACAATTGTTATCTTGAAATCTAAAAATGTTTATACATTGAGAAGTATTTTGATAATTAACTAAGTTACAATCCATAAAGTGATGACCCAGGTAAAAGCATTTGCATGGCTCATGATCTTTGCACGCCTTCCCCCATTTTAAGCACTCTACATGTTTTCGTTTTTTTCAGTTTTAAAAAAACGTTTTGCAAAATCTTCCTAGGCAACATACCTCTTTTCATTGTGTTAAGTCTTGTTTTTGTGGTACTTGTCTTGACGATTTTCGATTTCATTAGGATTTACCATAAACGTGGGCATATTCCGACGCAATTTAAATAGGATATAATAATCTTAATGTATGCCAAGTTAAGTGAATTTGAGGTATTTTTTGCTATAATCAATTAAATTGATACTTTAAAAGGATTACAAGATAGATTAAATGGAAGGGAGGGCAATATTAGCGTATATAGGTAATCCTCCTCATAGATTTGAATTCCTTTTTCTTATTAAGCCCAAAAGGGTAAATGGAATAAAGTTGGGCCATCCAAAATGCTTCTCGTTTGTTTCATAAAAAATTGTTGACATAAATGGTGCTTTAAACTTGCTCGATAACAACTAAACGAATTTCTCGAGAATATGTGGTTTAAAATTGAGTGAACGGCTAACTCACACCTTTCTTTATTATTAACCATGTCTGGTTTATAGGGGAACAATACAATAAATGTAGATTTCTACGTATGACCCTTTAAAGTTCGCTTTCGTAATCATAAATCAGATTTACACTATCAGACCGTGGCCTTTGTTTCGTTCGAATGGAACAAGGTCACTAGTTTTCTTTTAAGTTATCCATGGTCTACACATCACGAGCTATGCTCAAATACACATGTTAAATTTACCATTTGAGTAATGAAAAATTGACCAAGAAATTTAGAACTTTGCAGTTTTGGAAAATACCTGAAATGTTGGGTTCTTGTTGACAGAAACAAGAATGCTGTCAAAACGACTGTTGCCGTAGGGGATAACACGCTTTAATCGTACGCAGTAAGGGTCCCCAGCGCTATCGAAAAATTTCCCAAGGGTCAGCCGTCCCCGGGGCATATTGGTTGAGTTGTTGCAGTTAAGTGCAGACAGTTCAGATATTGCCTCTCTTGATCTTGTACAAGACTATTTTCCTACTCAATATGTGGATGTTGCTACACATGTTTATGGTAATGTGCTGGATCTTGTTCTCTCTACTTATCCTAGTATGGTTGAAAATGTGTTAGTTGGTGGTTTTCTGCCTTCTAGTGATCATCTTGGTATATCGTTTGACTTGGCATTCAATGCAGTAAGCAGGATATCAAATCTGTCATTTTTGATTATAAGAAAGTGAATTATGAGGTTATGCGTGCCTGCTTGGAGGAGTTTGACTGGGTATTACTTTTTGCTGAAAAGCCTGCTGAAGAGACGTGGTCCTTGCTTAAGGAAGTTCTTAGAGATTGTGTAGATAAATTTGTGCTTTGAAGAGGAGGAAATAGATAATTAAACCAAAATGATCAAGGCTGCAAAAAAGACAATCAGTAGGAAGTATAAGCTTTGGAAACGGTATAGAGATACTCAGTTGTATTCTGATTATCTCCTCTGTTAGAGAAGTGTAAATACTTCTACTTGTGAAGTGAGAAGGGCCAAGAGAAACTTTGAGGTCAAACTGGCCCGTAACATTAAGACTGATATAAAGTCATTTTATACTAATACACGTTCCAAGATGTGAGTTAAAGAAAAAGTTGGTCCCTTGGTTGATAATGATGGTGAGATAGTGACAGATAATCAGGTTGCATCTAATGTTGTTAACAACTTCTCCTCTTCGGTGTTCACAATTAAGTCAAAAAACTCCATGCCTGTGCCGAGAACCCTATATTTAGGGGATAAGGATAATGAATTAAATGATATTGTGTTCTCTGAAGATGTTGTGAAGAAGAAACTAAGTAGTCTTAAATGTGGTAAATCTCAAGGAGTTGATTCAATTAGCACTGACGTATTAAGGGAGGTCTCAGAGCAGATAAGCCCAGCACTGGTGGTATTGTTTACCAAAAGTTTTAATGGTGGTACTGTGCCTGCCGACTGGAAATATGCAAATGTGGTACCAATTTATAAGAAGGGTGACAAGAGTGTTCCTGGTATTTATAGGCCTGTTAGACTGACATCTCATGCTTGTGAAGTGATGGAGTTTATTATAAGAGACTGCTTTGTTGATCATCTGACAATGTTTAAATTAGTTGAAACTTCACAGCATGGGTTCATGAGTGGGCGGTCTTGCTTGTCTAACTTTCTTCTTTTCTTAGACAAAGTTACTTGTTATGTTGATCAGGGATGATCTGTTGATATAGTCTATCTAGACTTCCAGAATACGTTTGATAAAGTTCCCCGCTGTCGTTTTATTCACACCCGGTTTTGTTCACCATCTTCATAAATGACATTGATGAGAATATTTGTAGTAATATTATTAAGTTTGCTGATGACACCAAAGTTTTTGCTTGTCTTTCTGATGAAAAGGATATTCTAGTTCTTCAGGATGACCTTCATACCTTATGTCAGTGGTCTAATGACTGGCAGATGCCTTTTAACATCAGTAAATCTAAGGTTCTACATGTTGGAAGGAATAATCTTGAATTTGCTTATAAGATGAATGGTGTCAATCTGCAGTTAATTAATGAAGAATAAGATTTAGGGGTGGTAATTCATAACTCACTTAAACCTGTAAAGAAGGCAGATTCTGCTGCCCTTGTACAAGTCCTTGGTGCGGTCAATTTTGGAGTACTGTAGTTCAGCCTGGAACCCCTACTTGAGGCAGGACATAGTTCTTATTGAAAAGGTTCAGAGGCGTTTCACTCGAATGCTCCCTGGTTTTAATGAGTTCACTTATTCCAATAGACTGGACCTATTAGGTCTAATGCCATTAGAGATGAGACATCTCAGATCGGACCTTATTGAAGTTTTTCGCCCTGTCAAGGGTTTTGAGGATGTTGATTACAGAGATTTGTTTAGAGTGAGGGACACAGGTACTACCAGAGGACACAGTCTCAAATTATTTAAAGCCGATGTAATTTAGACATTAGGAAATACTACTTTTCGTACCTGATTGTTAATGCCTGGAATAGCCTCCCAGCAGGAGTTGAGTGTACCTGCACAGTGGATGCTTTCAAGGCTCTTCTGACTGCTGATAGACTGACGTCGTTAATGGGGGATTATATGAGTCGTGTTTGACTCTCTTGCCCGTCTGCCATCAGATTTTTCTCTGATTGCCTGCAGGTGAATATAGATGACTACATACTAATAACACGCAATACGGAAAAAAAACTAAAATGAAACTAAAACCACCTAGTCGACGATAGACTTTAGTCCCTATCCTGGTATAGCCATATATCAGGTGTTCAAACAAGAGTATCGAAAAAGACTTGTTGCAGGTATGTTTATGCTTCTTCAACGAAGCATTATTATCTGCATAACTGAGTGTTTCATGAGGATCCCTTTCGGTGAAACAGTGAAAAGTTCAGGTTTAATAATGCAAAGCGCTACGTAGGTCGTTTGGTAACACTGACATTTAAAGTTCCTTTAGCACTGGTCCAAAAAAGAATAGGAATTACGCTTTTGCGAATTGCTACTACCCAGGAAATGCCACAATGCAATCTGTTTAACACTCCAACTAAAACCCAGTGACAAAGCAATGTTATCGGAATAACTGGTAAGTTTTGATTATTTCAAAGGTAAAGTGCATGAGTTTGCTAAGTGCAAGAAGTACTTTCAATACCAACCACAACAGGCTAACCTAAGGGTACATCGTAACTTTACCACGTTGGTAAAGTGCATGAGTTTGCTAAGTGCAAGAAGTACTTTCAATACCAACCACAACAGGCTAACCTAAGGGTACATCGTAACTTTACCACGTTGCTTTAATAGAAACAAAATTTGTGATCGTCATCACTAAAAAACAGTCTGAAAGACTACAGAATGCACAATGTAACTAAAATAATGCTATAATGCGTAATCAAACATCAAGATATGTGTCTTATTATGTTAAAATAAGATGAGAGTTTTTAATATCATGACATACAATCCAGTGTGACGGTCGTCATCATCAAGATATGATATATACATCCCAAGAATGACACTGATCTGGGTTTTCTTCCTTAAAATATAGTGTTTACAAACTAAGTGTTACAAACAAAAATACAGACACATACACATATACACGAGCACGCCTGTATGAATGCAAGATTCCTATAGAACTCACTGCATGGACTGAAAAGCATGTATACACTCATTTTGACGTGATACATCATGTCCATCATGAATTAAGTAGCGACTTAATCATTCTGAAAATCAAATGGTCAAAACCAGACCTAATAAGTCACATGAGGCATCATTTTGACTTATTTCATTAACCAGAAAAGTCCAAAGGCTTAGTGATACCTTACCAAGGGTGAGTTTTGTTCCACTTGTTAAATTTATACTTCTTGACTACATCCCTTTTTAAGATGATTTCACAATTTGACCTCTGCTGACCTCAAAAGACATTTGAACTCCACCAATAAGAAAAAATGAAGAAACGTGCCTGAGAAGAGATTTGAGAGAAACCGAGCACTAATCCACTAAGCCATCAAAAGACTCGTTAGGCATATTATATTCCTAGGCATCCAATATTCACAGCATCTGTTTTACTTTTGCATAATTAGGAATTAAAATTCGAATTATAACTGACACATTTATGCTTGGAAAAAAGTAAATGTTGTTCCCTATAACTGTATCTTTGGAATGGTAGAAAAACTCAGTCTTAAGTTTTTGTTGATCACGAAACATCGGACACAATTTAGAGGTACCAATCTCAATATGATAAAGTTACATCTCAAGTATGAAATTGTCCGACATTGCTATCTTGAGATACTGTGTTTGAGAATTTGAGAAATTTTGAGAGAATCATCTCTGGTGATCTCAGTAGGGTCCATTCTCTGACTGTAAGGCATCCACATGACAAGTGTAAAAAAATTCATGTTCCTACCTACAGATATCTTCTTTACACTGCTTTCTGTTTTTGACCTCTGGTGACCTCACATGACATTTGACGTCCACCAAAAGCAATAGGGATCTTCCTCTTAATGTGGTAATTCTATATTTCAAGTATGAACATTATCCATCACTGCTATCTTGAGATATCGTGCTTACAAGCCAAGCGTCACAAACAAACGAGAAAACCTACACGCACATGCTTGCGTGATTGCATAGATTCCTTTTGCTTTCGGCAAGGAATCAAAATGGACGTTTTTTTGGGGGGGGGGGTAATCAATTCCAAGTATGCAGTTTCAGTGATCACTTTTACTAACACCAAGAACATCATTTAATGGCATCAAACTTAACTGGACTTTAGAGTGTTTATTAACAGTGTTCAGAAATTTGCGATCTTTAACTTTCCTTCAAAAGGTTTCAAAGGAAGACTGTTTCACGATGAAAAATGCGAAGTTTACATATATTCTGGTCTGGATGTTGCCATTCAATTATCGTAAGTATATTGTGATATATTCACTGTTCCCATTGTGATCAAACTATATGACTCACAAAGTATACTTTCAAAAGAAATCTTTGAAATAATTGTGAAGTAAGAATTTCTATGTCAATGTTATTAAATTTATTTTAAATTGTACATAGCATTGTTCATTTGAGCATACTTTTGGTTGGATTTCTGTAATTCAACTGAGTTCGGACGGTGAAAAGGACTCTCCGGGCAGGGGCCGCTTCCTCGTGAGGGATGGGGGTGTTTTTGCAAGAATAGTCCCGTCTAGTCTTGATCTAATATCAGTATGAATTTACAGCACGACTGACATGGCATATTTACAGTGCGTTTTGCATAAAGACTTTATGTACCGAGATTTTTGATGACATGGTGTTTTTGCCAGTAAATCCGAGATTTTGGAGTTCTACAAAGTAGACTATATGTCTTTGTTTGCAAATAAATGATGGTGGAGATTACTTTGACGCTTTGCAAAGCCAAACAATGAAGGAAACACAAGGAAACCCAACAGAACGTTATTTGGTAATCTATGTCCTTCAAAGCGAGTGAACGTTGTTGGGGCATATGATCTGTCTTGCCAACTGTGATTCACCGACTAAATGGAAGACAAAACCCCCACAAACTATGCGCTAGATCAGCGTAATATTTATCTGTATTATAGGGATGACAAAAATGATCGTTTCGACGCATTTTGTCTTCAGAGGGGGCAGCTGGGATGGTAATCACATACGACCTCATATGGCTCTATCCCTGTCTGTTAGAATAACTAGTGTAATGTTGAAGGTGTTTCAACTTCCTTCTACGATGTAATGCACGTTTGGAAAGAAAATCAAGACAACAATAACCATTTTAATGCAGTAACTTCTATACGCAGCAATATCCAGATATGTGATCATAACATCATAACACTATCGATATGGGATTGAATCTCATTCAGCAAATAACGTACCGTTAAGTGTCACATTAATGCGATCCTTTTTCTATCACAAACTTAATTTACTAAAAATTTTTCCAAAAAAGGTGGTTCTACATAGGAATTGAGTTTGCCCAAGCTTCAATTTCATCCCGGTGAAGACGCACATTTGCCATGCATCGTCCAGGGAAAAAGAAGTGGACACTTCTGGCGAAAAGGAGACACCTTTGATGACAGCCAACAAATAGCTTACAAATTTAAGGGAGTGTCCAGCCATGTGGAGGACGGCTGGAAAGGAAAAGCATCAATACTGAAGATGTAACACTTATCATTTCCACTGTTTCGCAACAAGATGAGGAGAGATATTTTTGTAGAATAGTCTCTGATAACTTAGCATGTCACGCCGGTGTAACTCTTCACCTAGAAGGTACATAATGTTACGTTTTTATCTAAAAATGGTGAATCGGTCATCTCTTTTTCGCTAAGATTACTATGTGTCAAAAAAGCCATGGAGTCCTAAACGTAGGATACAAATACTTCTGGTGTTCCATGCAAAAGGAATGGTTGTGTGATATAGATACCATGTGTTTCATGGGCGTAAGAGATACTTTTGTTACCCAATAGCTGATTTTTCCCAAACATTTGCCTGAGAAGTAGGTTGTACATAACTCCGGCCGCAGTCCCCGCTCATATAAATATGTTGTACATTCAGTCATAAAAGTTTACAAGAGAATCTATCAAAAAGGGTCAGGAGAATAACGTAGAGTATGCGCCTGTATTTACTTGTAGTGTAGTTATAGAAAGGGCAGTTGTGAACAAGTGTTTACACATAGGGCCGTAGCGAGCGGGGGTGTGGGGGTGTCACAGCCCCAATATTTGGTCGCCGTCGGCAAATTTTCGGTCTGTCGGCAAAAGGGGAGAGAGGAAGGAAAAGAGGAGAGGAGGAAAAGAAGAGGGAAGAAGCGGAAGGAAAGGGGAAGGAAGGGAGTGAAAGGGAAGACGGAGAATGGAAAGAAAAAAAGAAAGAAAGAGAAATAGGGAACGGGAACGCCCGGCCAGTCTGTTATCGGCCATTTCGATTTTCGGCTCTTCATCTACTTGGCCCATTCAAGTTGAAGGCCCGTCTGCAAATTCATCATGCATGTGATGGCCGTGTCAACGGCCGTCGATGTAATTGGACGAGTGACCGAGTCCGTCGGCAACTCGTGGAAAGAAAGGAAAATTAAGCTTCCCTATATTCGCACTATTTCGGGTCATATGACCAGTGTTTTAGCCAGCCCTATTTGTGCGACAACGTCGCATCAACGGCGACAAATGTCGCACAAAAAAATCTGACAAGCAAATTCTACGCTGGTGTAAATTTTGACAGAATCAGCCTCA
>WURT03009239.1:0-35740 GCA_009936505.3 Holothuria glaberrima
GATGCTCTCCAGGTTAGGATTACTGGAGTTAGTTTTACGATCTTTGACGATCAGAAAGAGAGAGCAAAAATGCTGATAGTCGAGTAAAGTAGTAGATAGTAGGTCATCGTAGCGACCGTCAACGTCGGCTAACCTCGACGAACCGGTACTGTACTTTAAGTGGATGACCTGAAAACACAGATACTGTATAGTTCAGCTCACACTACCAAATGGAAAGTACTTTGTGGCAGTTATTACTCATACTGTATTTGTAATGAAAGAAGGATGGGTACACGCCTTAGCTTATAATGCCCAAAGTATGCTACTTCTCGACAGCTTTTGAATATATAAGTATTACAAATGGCTTGAAACTGCCACAAATATACACATGGTCAGATTATACTCTGCCAAATGTAAAGGGTATTGCATAGGATGTGAAATTATTTGAAAGTTTTCTCATGTATCTAAAATTTAACAGGGATGGAACTGTCAAACAGTTCATATGATCCAGGTATGATACCATTTGTATTAACAAATTACCTTACAGTATGCATATCCACTGATTAAAACCCAAAATAAAGCCAAATAAGCCTTGCATTCCAAGTCACTGGACTAGGCAGAAACTTGTTTAATTAATTTATGCCATCATTATCAACTGTGTACCAAAGCACTCTGACTGATTTTTTTTGTCAGTTTCTTCGTAAAGTGACGTACATGACCTCTTTACAGGTATCAACCCAAAGGTAGGAAAAAATACACTAAATTTAAACAGGCAGATGCCAATTTAAATTAAAGATATTTGCACAGCTCCAATTAAAATTAGGGCCTAGTAGAGGCAATTACCTAAGTTTTGCTTCTGGGAAGATAGACTATACCAAACATGTCACCACAGACCAAAATAAAGTTGCAATTACACACTTCCATTGAGACAGCAAACTTTGCTTAACCTCATATGAGAGTCGGGTTATCTTCAAAGAAATTTGTAACTTCTGTTCACCAGAAATCTGAGAATGAGATTTTGACACA
Source organism: Holothuria glaberrima (assembly GCA_009936505.3). NCBI lineage: Eukaryota > Metazoa > Echinodermata > Holothuroidea > Aspidochirotida > Holothuriidae > Holothuria > Holothuria glaberrima. The sequence goes on from WURT03009239.1 coordinate 1,006, forward strand.
GAAACAAAGCGATCCATTCCTACACAATGAGATAGGGGTACATCTACATCAGTCTAGAAAATTGGAAAAATATGTGAAACATTTACATTTCCTATCTAATTTTCTATTAAAGTTATTCTAAAGGTTAAGTTATAAAATCTATAAAACCAATCACTTTATCCTAGTTTTCAATATGTACCATATGAAGAAGGCCTGTTTCAAATAAGAATGGAAATGTGGAACAGTGGAATTATTGGGGGGAGCATAGAAATGGTGAAGAGATGCGTGTTTCATGTCAGTGGAGTGCATCATGATTTGATGAGCTTACCTTAAGAAGTTGAGAGAACACTCTGTGGCTACTGCCTTGGCTAGGAGAGTTTTACCAGTACCAGGAGGACCAAACAAGAGGACACCTAGTGTCAAAGACAGGAAATATAACTTGCACTTAACATTAGTGTTGCACCAATATTGCAAGTAGCTGATATTACCAATACTGACATTTTAGTTCATAATACAGATTTAGGAAATAAGCATTCTGCAACAAAGAACAGGCTACAGGGCACCACAATGAAGTGTAATTTCATTTTGATGAGGTAAAATGTTGGAGCTTGCATTCAAAAATACTCAAATAGTGCACCCATTTTTATGACAAATGGGATGATTAGTATCCGCTATTTAAATATCTGCATTTACGGTGAATTTTATCGATACAGATACAGGATGAAAATGGGAAATATCAGCCAATACTGATGGTGAATACAGATAAAAGTCCCAACACTACTTAAGATATCATGTTTAAACAAGTTTTACATGGTTTCACAGTTTGACCTTGTCTATCCCAGATGATCCTTGTCCCTCACCCAAAAAACTAGACACTGACTCTCATTGAGCACTCACATGCTATTAAGTGTGAAGTTCATACATGTGCCCCTTCTTGAGATACCATCTTTACAGAGTTTCCACATTCTGTCCACTGAAAACCTCAAATGACCTTCGAGCCCTGCTAAATTCAATGGGGGCCTTTTACTCAACATGTGGTACATGTTAATTATGAGATCCCTCAAGGCAACCCTCCTTGAAATATTAGGTTTTGAAGAAGTAGTGTCAAACACCCATGTATAAAAAGTTCAGTTGTGTAGTTCTTGCACTTTGAGACTCCTTGTGTAAGGTGCTCTGTAAGAACTGTCACATTATTATTGTTATTATACAAAGACACACACACACACACACATACACACACTTAATACCTTATGGGGTACTAGGAAAGGACCCGGTAGGGAATGCAAGAGAATTGCAAAGCAGCGAAGCTGCCCGCGAAGTATTCGAGGTGAGCTACATGCTTGAGGGCGGGCTGCGCTACGCTGCAAGGCAGGCACGTGCAGCCTCGCGTGACTTCTCATTGCAGTGGCCCAATTTACGGGTAGCTACTCCAGTTTCGACCCGCGCATGAGCTAGGAAAGACATGCGAGAGCAGAGCTCAAGCCGACTGTCTCGGTACCTTCTAAGGACATGTTTGTGAGTGCACACATACATGCTGCAACCCAGACACAGCTCAGGCGCACACATATGCACACTTAATGCCTTACGGGGTACTAGGAAAGGACTCAATAAGGAATGCGAGGGAATTGCAAAGCAGCGAAGCTGCCCGTGAAGTAGGTGAGGTGAGCTACGTGCTTGAGGGCAGCTGCACTGCAAGGCAGGCACATGCAGCGCGTGACTTCTCATTACAGTGGCCGAATTTTCAGGTAGCTACTCCAGTTTGAAGCCGCGTGTGAGCTAGGAAAGACGTGCGAGAGCGGAGCTCGAGCCGACTGTCTCAGTACCTGCTAAGGACATGTTTGTGAGTGAACACAAGTAGGTTTTACATACAAACCATGGACCTCATTGTTATCTCCTTTGTGTTTGCTTCCTTAACCCTAACCTTAACAATACACTGTCTATTGTTGAAACTTTCGAGGACTTGAGAAATCTATTGAATTTTTTTCAGAGGACCTGAAATCCATTGTGTTGGTCCTCAGTCTGAATGTCAAAAAAACTCACACCCACACACACAACATCGCTACAGCATAAATTTCACTTACAGTGTACCTTTGGCAACAAATCATAACCTAATATTTTACTTGTATATCTTATCACCTTTCTCTTTTAAACCACAAATTTAAAATAAAATACTGTTGATTTTTGAAAACAAAACAAAATACAAGCTTTAATGACCTGATCTTCTCAGCCCAGCTGCAAACAATTCAGGGTGTTGGAGAGGAAGCTGTATGGTGTCTAGAATTTCTGCCTTAACATCTGTCAGACCTCCCACATCCTCCCACTTTACATTAGGAATCTGAAGAATAAGGAAAGAAGATCTTATCAATAAGTCCAAAAATGAACAGAAAAGATGAAAACAAGGCTACATCCTTTTTCAGATAATGATGTTCAAGACTCTTCAAGACCAACATTGCCACTTTCAAGATCTAGAAAAACATTTTGTGGAAAAGAAGATTATTGCACTTGCCTTTATAAACTGATTATCCAATGTGGAAATATGAAGCAACATAATGACAAGTACAGTAAAGTAAATATGAGGTTTTCCCAGATAATATGGCGATTTTTCCATGCCAAACTCATAATTCAATTCAAAGACTTTCATGACCATACAAATATTACATTCAATTCCTATTTTTGCTACTACATGGGAACAATAATAATGCTACAGCTACTATGTTGATTGTTGGCTAAAAGGTTAGTCTTTGCCAACCATCTGTTATAGCCCCCTCTATCCATTAGAGGGCTCTTTGCAATAAATGAATAAATGATGTTCTATTCAATGGCACCTGTAAATGAAATCTTCTTCAATGCATCTACAAAATTCTGTAAAAATATGTTCAAAATATCTTGAAAGACATCTTTCCTGATAGGCAATAACCAATGTAAAGCTTGTAACACTTGATACAAAAATTCATAAAGAAAACAATTATGGGAAATAATATGTTAGTTTAGCAACAGGAGTGCAAGAGTAGCAAATAGTCCTAAGATGCTGCAGTAATGTAATTTTTGTGCATGTTTTTGATATTACAATTTACTGGATGAGACTTTGCAACTCTGAAGTAGAAATAAATAACCACAAAGGTCCTTTGTTGAAATTTACAAATTAGAAAATCACAAAAAATGTTAAAGGTTATACATACTACACAGCAGAAGCAACAGACTGTACAGCCATACAACCATTTTTAGTTCTACATTTTATGTGGATATAGATGCTATTCAGTCTAAGCCTCCACATGATAAACATTCTACATCATATCAAACAGAATTTATTGCCATGAATGTAAAGCAGACTGACTGATTTATGCATGCAGAGATTAAAAAATTTAAAAAATATCAATGCCTTCTCTAATTCAAAAGATTCAAAACAGCATATATGTTATTACCTTCTAAAGCTTTTTTGAAATAACATTGGAACCTGCAGAATTTCTTTGTCTGACTTAATGTTGTAATTTAATCATACACTATAGACAGCTACTATAGGCTCTCTAATGTCTTACTTGACAAATTTCATGGACAAGAAATATTTTGCAGTGTGTTAAGAAAAGTTCCAGAACAAATCCCATACTCCACCCCCCAAAATTCCCAGTATTTATGGTTGCTGGTAGGCTGGGAGGTGGTATCAATGTACCATACAACCAATGGGCTGAACAACAATGTAACAAAATAAGAAGTACAAGATCAAAACCCACGATGGGTGACTTTACGAGTTCTTGTGAGTTGATTTAAGTACTCTCAGTTTCATGTACAGTACTGTATGGCAACAATTTTTGTTATGATGGAAAGTGTGCTGTGTGCCCTGACAACACTTAACCTTACATGAAGGCAACCAATATTTCTATAGTCATTAGCCACTGACTCTAGCAGTCATCCTTTAGGAAAACAAAAGATGCCCAGGAATATAGATGGTTGGAGAGGGAGGGGAGGGAGGGGGGTTGCATCACCCCATACATCTTTAGGATCTTTCTAGTAACTCTGTTCATAGTTGATGACAGCAATTTGAAAAACAAATTCAAACAACAGCTTCGCTCTGATTGTTCAATGCTGACTTGTGCAGATCAGTGAAATGATATGTAGTATAGCTCATCATTATATTGACAGATCACATTGCAGTACTGATGTAGCATTGAAATCACACACAGTACAGTAAGCTAGTGCACTTTGCAGAATATAAGCTTGAGCTATGTAAACCTCAGTACACACTATATTTAGGCATTTTCCTTTTTCCTTTAGTGGAGGAGGGGCTAGATGTAAACTTAAGAGAGTTTTAACAAACTGGGAAGAGATAATTGGCCTTTCAAGGGGAAAAAAAGCCACTCCAATTTAAATTTGTATATAATGGTATCCTAATTCATGAATAGTGCTTTTCAATCATGTCGCAATCCTTATGTTAGTGAATCAACAAACTCCTAGCTCAACCTTTAAATTTCAATACACTCCTAGCTCAACCTTTAAATTTCAATACTTATGATCAGAAACATCATGAATGATAGTCTTAAGGGGAATAAAAAGAGATTTGTAAGACTTAATTGGTGTTTTAAAATACATCTGAGATAAATAGGCACTTGTTCCTTTAAGATAAAAGATGAAGGGAGTTGTTTCACTCACACCGATAAATGGGAGAGCAATAAAAGATCTGCATGCATTCTACACTGATCTTACCTTAGGGGCACCAATGGTATCAGCATGAGAGGCTTGTAACTGGTCAAGAGCCACATCAAAATCTGATTGGTGGATTTGAATTCCAGCATCACAAAGGTCATGTTCCTCTGTGACGGAAAGATCACTGCCCACAGAACTACAAATAATGTGAAAATAACAAAAAAGAGCTATTAAATTTAGTGCGAAACTTACATTGCTTTACAATTGAAAGATACAAGTAGAGATATTATCAACTAGGCCATTTGAAAACATACAACAGAAAGTTTACAGACAAAAATTCAAACATGAAAAATAAGCTACCGGTATGATATCCTCTTTATTCTTAAAATTCTAATTCCCAGCAATAGTAGACTTTAATGATTGCTATACATAATGGGAACTTGGACTATAAACAAAGGGCTAACTAAGTGATAGCACTGCTACTGTATTATTATACTCCCAGTTTCCATGCTCCTTTTGTATGCATAACATAATCATTAAAGTCTGCTATAGACTCATAACTGGTAACATTACATTCTTATGTTGTGCAATGTCCTCAGGTATGAAAAGTGCTGACACTTCACTCTTAAATTGTCTTTCACAATAATCAAGTTAACCATTGTATTAAACACATGAAATGACTGTCCAGTATAAAACTTTTTAACTGCCTCACTAGTCGTAAAAGTCTTGCTACTAGTAAAACTGAGTGTGGATGCATGAATTTTTCATGTCATCTGTGAAGACAATCATCGTTTGAACCTATTTTCCATCAAATTAGTGTAACTTTGAGGCATCATGAGTGACAAGGTGTTTACAGTGATTTGTGTATGAGTAGCGATGTCAAATATTTATAGTGTCAGTAAAATCTGTCAGGACACGACCTGCACGAAGATGAACACCTAATGAGTCTTTGATGTACAGATGGCAAGATAAGTTAAATATGACCATGGAACGTGCTCCTCACAAACTCGGCTTTTGCAGTCTTTTCTTTTATTGATTGTGAAACATTTCAAGCAGATGAAAAGAGCTGTTTCGTGAGATGAAAACATTCCTAAAAGGAGGATAATTAATCATTAAATGATTCTTGAAAATGGGAAGAACATGGTAGTTGTCATGGTTACAGGTTGTAAATTGATGACATGGAATTTGGATAGGCCTATTATATGCTGGAGGTGAGAAACTACTTAAGACTGAGATGCATGAGTGCTTTCATCCGGTAAACTTACAGCTTTATACTAAACATTTGAAAGGCAACTCATAGGTTATAACTGCTGGGCATGGATGGAATGGAAAACATTTTGAAAACCTCAACAGAAGTCTGTCTTTCATGTAAGATTGACCTATAACTACATGACATTAATTCAAACAGAGAAGCATATATCTTGGACATAAACAAATACAACTTATTCGCCTCTGCAAACTGAGTGCAGTATATTCTTTTTATAAAGGAAAGATATATACTTATTGGGAAGGGAAAAAAAATAGTTTAAATATTATATTAGACCTGAAAACTTCACAGTTTTGCCATAAGACTCATACTGTAATAACAGTTTTCAAGTGACTTTTTCTCAGTCTATGATGAAATTTACACTGAAAAGTTCATTTTATTGTTGCAATTTTCATAAATCACAGTATCATATTTTTGTGTGAAAAACAATTGCATACATGGAACATTATTATATCTTCACTTTGCATTACAAGTACATATTTTAATTAATTCTTTGGAGGGACAGGAGCTCTGATGCCCAGAATCCATGGGAACAAACACACTCCCCACATGGGTAGGCCTATACATATGATGGTGCACTTCTGCTCAATGCCATGTAGCCAATCTCCCACGCAAAGCTTCCGTTGCCACCATAAACATGTACAGTAGCACATGCATTCTGCACCTATAGTTTATGTCTAATGAAATTATATGCATGCTAATTGTGCCTGCTTGGGTTTTAGCAGGGCTGTAAAATCCGAGTCGGGACTCAGACTTGATTCTGGACTCGCGTCCATTTTTCACCGGACTCGGAATTGGCCTGGAATGGGAGGCCACGGAACTGGAATTAGCCTGGAATGTTTTAGTAATAAACTGGTATTGCTATTTTTGCAGCATATCATCATGCACAGTTCACCCATTCCAACTAATATTATGCATATTCAGCACAAATGTTGGCATAGCCCTGATAAAAACTCCACGTACCCACTGGGGAACACCTGCTCTACATGGAAATGTCATGGACTACACAGAGAATCACTGACATCCACACCTAGCATGCAGACTTGCCAATTCTAGTTGAAATTTTTCTACCATAAATATCTCAAAATATGTTTTGATCAATTTTAGAGTTTATACTTACAACCCTAATAGTAACAGCCTTTTAAAATGTCATTGGGGATTAATTCTTCATAAGCCTAATGGCTAAGAAGCATATTAATTCTGACAAAAATAGCTACAACTCTCATCAAATCCCTCAAAATTGACTGCTTTCGCAAGTTTACTTCCTTAAACACCCACTTTGGGATTACTCATCTTAGTAAAGCTAAAAATTGACGGCACTTAACTTCAATATAGTCTAATTTTTCATATTAACCATTTCTTAAGACCTTAACCGTTCTCCATGCTAAGGATAATTGAGCAGCATTAATTATTAAAATACAGATTACTTGACATCTTTTACTGGCTACATCCGATTCTAGATGCATAAATTAATACACCTACAGGATGTTGAAGAAGTCTACAATTCATAGAATTGACATTTGTAACTCTGAGTGTAACTGTCACTACTATCAAAATGAAAGACACACTTCTAGTTACCACTTCAAAATGAATCAGACAGCTGTGTGATGGGCTCTAGCCTGTGGTAAACTGCTGGGACATCTGGCCAATCAGAAGTCCACAACAATAAGGCTCACTGGTCAAGTTTCGGATCAACAAGCTAGCAGCAACGTGTACTTCTCAAATTGTTTTCAAATTACTGCTCTTCAACTTTTACACGAAAGCACATTACAACTGGCATTCTACTCAAGGACAACTGTGCTGATATTAAAAAGATCAGAAGTATGCTTTGGATTCCCGGCCGACAGGGTGGTGGTAAGTGGGGGGCCATGGGCTCCTTGTCGGGAAAGGATGAAATTCTTCAAAAATCCACAAATCACCAATTTTCTTCACAAAAAACCCAAAATGTTTCCACTTGTCTTTAATAGAAAAAAAAAAACCTCAAATTTTCTTCAAAACAAGGCCAAAATTTTTTGGCACGCTCACCAAAAATTTTGCTTTCGAAACAATTTTCAGCAACCCATCACCCTTACTTGGACTTCAGGTTGCTTCCCCCTCCCCATCAAGAACTTGTCCCCATATCAGACAAATCCTAGTGCCACCCTGGAGACTGAATGGGCAAATGTGCTTCATAGCATGGACCTTTGTAAGCTTTGGTTATATGCTGTACATGAGTTTAAACAAGGCTAAAGACTAAATGACACCTTCCATGATACTGTCCATCTTCAACCACCGGCTAACTTCTGTCAGGTGAAACACAATTTTATACACAGCTGGCCATTCTCATTAAATATCAGGACATATGGATATATCCAGTAAAGAACTTGGCAATTTGGGCCTGGAAAAGTAGGGTGTTCCACTGGAATACCAGGCAACCATACATACCAACAATAATGACCATACAACTACTAAGTAAATTCACAAAAGCTATGAAAAAGGAGCCTATTGTTTGACAGTTTGGGTTATGTTACTGTTTGGTGCTTACCAAATAAGTGTGTTAAGTGTTTTAAAGGGGAAATCTCATCACAGGCAGTTCCAACGCTCCCAACTAAGTTGGTTCTAGCCCCACCCATAACTGTCTTTAACTTCTTCTTGTGCAGACACAAACATAGTTAACTACTTAAAACCATCCTTGTGAGCATACAAGGACAAAATGTGTAACCAAAACACTATCTGTGCATGCTATGTAAAATGAGCTACTCTGCAAGTTTTGAATTCTGTAACTCTGGAGTCAATCAAAGAGCAGTCACCATTTGAGACTATTGCTATTCCCCAAATAAAAGTCATACTTGGGGTGACAAGTATCTGTCTTTAAGGTAGAAAGTCAGACAAAGAAGTTAAACAGGCTCAAGTTCATGCTTTGAAGCTTTCTCTATGTTAGTTTAACAGTATGGGCCTAGTGTAAGGTCTCCATAATGGAGGTATTTATTTCACCACCAACACGTCAGTGGTTTGACATTCAGAGGGGAAATAGGAAGAGAAGGGGCCGAAGGATGAACAGGTAGAAGCTGCTGTGATTTTCTTCAACTGGGGGAAGGCAAAACTGTGGTCAACCCCACTCCTTCATTTCTAGACTAAGCAACTATCAACATAAATGTAATCCAATGCACAGCACTTTGATCTCCTGACTAAAGTTTATTTAAAGAATAAATTGCATTTGGCAGACTATAATTGGTGAATAAACCGTTGACTAAAGACAAATTTGACAAAATAACGGATGAGGCAAAGCCAAATTTGGAGTTGAGAGGGTTTAAGAGACAATAATTGTCCAACAAATGTGGTTTATTCCTATTCTACCACCACAAATGTGTGAAAAGCTTCATTTTTATTAGTTGTACCGTTTGCTGACCGTGTGTTGTGGAATAACAGGTCAGTGTTTAACCAATCAGAATGCAGGATTTTTAATAACAGATAGCTGAAGGTGGTAGAATAAATTTTCAAGTCCACCTTTCAAGTTGTTTGGAGGAGCCCTGAAGTTCTAATTCACTCTAAATGCTACAGTTATATGTCACACATAAAGTATCCAATGTATCCAATTTATGAATCCACCATCTACAGGTAATAGCCATTACTGCAATTTCTTTGTCCCAACATTAATCTTGCTAAACCCACATGCTTGAATGGTACAAACCTCCATGCACACCCCCCCCCCCTTCTGAAAAAGAAAGACAAAGATAACTCCTTGTTTCAATCAGTATTCTTTGCTAGTCAAGAAGTGAAGTATTTGCAAGAGGGATGTATATTAGTGTTTTTTTTTAAATATCTTGCATAATCATTAAGTTAAGGTACTCTTCGTGTTACATGCTGTATACCTTTACTAAATTCGCAGAAGAACAAACATTTTTAGAGGCCTTTAATGAAATAAGTCCCCCTCTCATCCTCTTCCAACCCCCAACTGCCCTCCCCCCAGAAAAAATGAGTTGATGCTAACCCTGCCCTAAAAAGATAGTTTACAGAGCTGCCTATAATTGGATACAATTAGGCAGTTCTGCCTTCCCAAGTTGCTTTAACCTTGCAACCTTTATCTCCAGGATAAACATCAATCTGGGATACCTCTACAGATTAAACTAATAACAATAAAATGTCAAAACAAAACAAAACAAAACAAAACAAAAACTTTTTCTCCATCAGTAGAAGACTTAAGTACAAAAATCCTCTGAATTGCAATTTTGAAAGGTGGTCATTATGGGATTTGATGACAACACATAGCGTTTGACCTTAATTTGCTTCTACCTCTTTCTCTTTTGCCACAGAAGAAATAGCGAAGTGAAAATTACACATTGCTGACTACTAGCATGGAAACATAATACTGTCTCCTTTTAAACAAAGCCTTTTCCTTTACTGGAAAAATGTACAGAAACATTTACATCACTTATGGCATATTACAAAATGAGGAACATATATTAATTTTACATCAGAGCAAGACAAACATTATTGCTATTGAAATTTGACAGATTGGTTATTAAAAGGTCTAATGGAAAGAATTACCTTTTCACCTTTTGAATTAGTTTTGGTGTATTCCTACTGCAGAATAAACATTGGAGTCTGAAATTACACTCCACAGAATTAACTATGACTGAAACATGCCACTGTTACTGTCACAAAATATAACTACATTTAATTTTGTTCACAATGTAATATTTGCATATGATCTGTTTTCTCTGCTCTTTTGCTATGGTTTTGTTTGTTTCTTCTCAATACAAAAAAGGATCCTAAATTAAGCTGGCATGGTGTCATACATATATAGAAAAAAAATGGTACAATCGGACCCCTCATAATGTTAATTCCATTGTAATAGGTTTTTGTTAATACTTCGTGTATTGTATGCAGAACCCTTACAAAAAAACGTGTGGCAGTTTGTTCCAAATCCTCAGGTTTTCACATGTTTTTGCCATAGGTAATCACAGGTTTTTGCATGAAAACCTGTGTTTTCCCTTGACAATGACACAGGTTGGCCAGTTGCCACACTTTGTCACAGGTTTGACACAGGTTTGTTACAGGTTTTCACAGGTTTTACATGCAAAATGCGTGGCAATTAAAAACAACGTTAAAAAAGAATTCTGAGACAAAACCTGTGGGTTGAAATTAAAGGCAGGGAAAGGTGTGTCAACCTGTGTCAAACATGTGTCAAGCCTACGTGTCAAACCTGTATCCAGAGTGTTCCAAATACGCAGGTTTTCACCCATGAAAACATGTGAATTCTTTTGTTTTTCACGCGTAATCTCGCGTGGTTTCAGACACAGGTTGACACACCCTTTTTGTAAGGGAAGTGAGTAATTTTTATAAGGTTGTGCTCATTTTTGATTCAAGAAAGTAACACAGGATGAATGAATGAGTCATGTGTGTATAATTTAACTCATTTCAGTACTTCTTTCAATATAGATCATCATTTGCCAATTTCTTGATCTTCATCGATTTTTAAATTTCAATTCTCTTTGATTTTCTATGATTTATGGTTTCTTTTCAAAATTTTATTTTCTCATTTTTTTTTTTTTTTGAGGGATGGAGGGGGAGGGGGGGGGGAGTTTTACTATAAATCAAAAGTAACACTAACCTGTATCAGCATCATAATCTGTATAGCATGTGAGCCTACCCCAAATTATCTAAACCACCTTCCTATGGCAGATATGGCAGAGGTATGTGCCTTTGAAACTAAATGAGGCTAGTGAGCTTCAGTATGGTGTTGGTGAAAAACTTACTGCACCTTATGGTACTGACACTTGCAGAACACTCCATGATATGAAAGAGTTAAAATTTCACTTGTGCCTTCAACAATATAGCAACAGAATGTACATCACAAATCAAAACTGCACATCACAAACTTAACCCAATTTGTATTACTTTGTTCCTTCTATTGAATATTACATTAATTCTTTCAACACTTTTTTTGGGGTGGAACAGAAAAAGAGTGTTGACCATGGTTCAAAATGAGTGGAAAAACTGAGGAAATCTTTCATTCGTATAGGAAAGAGTGTAGAGAGGTCACACTTAAAAAAGCATAAGGGTATAATTAAAAGGAATCAAACTGTGATTTTTGTGGTCTGTTTAGTACCCTTGCAATGTCATTTGAAGAAGGTTTTGTGCATCATTTTGATGTCCATGATTTTGTAAATATCTCAGAGCTTCCTCTTTTCCAAAGTGGGCCTCTAGATAAAATGCCTTTGGGATGGGGGGGGGGGAGAAGAAGCACTGTCTTTCCCCCTCACTTACTTGAAAAAATCCTGGCTATTTCTTTTCAGCAAAGAATCACTAAGCCTTTGGGTTTTCTAAAACATGACATAATGGCAAAAATATCTGTTAAGTTTTACACTTCCTGAAAGATATTTTGAGCTTGTCATTTAAGGCTGTATAATATGAAAGGTTTTACAAAGTGGCCTTGAACTGAAAAAAAAAATCTCTCAAACCTCTTCCTACAATTTCAGTTGGAAGTGAAATCTCCATGACTTTGAAGTCATAAACTAGGCAGTCAAATTATGCCTGTATGGGAGCATATATGTTTTATTCTAAACACATCAACTTGATATACAGTTCTTTAGGTTTCTTTGAAATCATTGTGGGAATGGCCCTTGCAAATGTTCATTTGACTATCAGCTTAAGTTTGCTGAAATTTTGTATTTTATTCTATACCAGTGCTAAATAACTATTAAATAGTCAACGTTGAAAGATGCTGAGAATAACAAATGACGTTTATGGTGATTAAAAGGGTGTTCTCCTGCTTGCCATATGTTACATATTTGCACAAGAGACACCTATGCAGTCGTAACAGAATGGTCACCTCTTCACTCACTGACAAATATAGGGCTTGACTGCCATTCTTACAAGGCAGGCAAGTGATTTATACCAGGTGTTTACAAATCTACGATTTACACTTGACATTTTACAAGAGATTCTGCTACCACTGGTTCAAGAAAAAATATCAGCATAAATCTTGTTTCAATGGTGAAAAATTAATTACAGAACAAATAAAACCTACAGTATCTGCCCTCTGCTTCAGAGATGACACAAGACAAAGTATAGTACCTCAACTATGAAGTACTTAGGAAGATGAAAACTGCCATATAGAGGGGTTTCACCGAAGTCACGTGATTGCAGTTCTCTTTGCTTTTGAAGGGCAAGCATCCGATGTGCCAACACACACAGAAAGCATATTTACAGGTGTCACAGTATGAGTAGTATCTATGGTTATGATGTGCGTGTGTGCTGTAAATACATTTACTACATGTTTTTTGCCCTGCACTGCCGGTCAATCTCAATCGTGTGACGTCACATGAAATCCCTCTATACTGTTAATATACACCAGTCGTACAAATATTTAATAAATACCCCAACCCACCCCACCCCACCCCAAAAAAACAGTAAAAAATTTAATGCATGAGGCAAGGTGATGGTAACTGTCACTACTGTATAAGAAGCATTTGAAAGCTGGAAAGAGTATCTAAAATTTTCACTCCAGATTTTAATGGAGAAGAAAGGGTTTAAAATAATAGAGCAATGACTGATTTCCCCTTGTATTTAGAGCTATTGTGTGAAACTGCAGTGAGCAATCTAATGGCAATGCCAGAGTTCAATATTTTTGTTTCCAAGCAAGCAGGCCAACAGCATTTTTATATCATGAAAACAATGACTGAATCACATAACTCTTGCTATGCAAATGGACAAATGTTACAAAATTAATAGTAATTTTTTTTCATTAGTTTAATTTGTGTTTTCCTAAAAAATTCCATTTGTACATAATACTCACCATGCTATCACAATTCTCTTCAGAGCTGCTCTGAGTGCATGTGAGACAAGAGCAGTAACATCTCCCAACACCATACCCTGGAAAGTTTGACAAGCAATTTTTCTTTTAGAAATATATATTAATTCTAAAACAGGCATATGAAAGGTATTTCTGTTGGTCATAAGCCTAAATAGGAATTGGAAGATTTTGGAGTTTGCGGTAGAGCTATCAAATCTTTCTTTTTAAATCCAGCTGATATTTTCCAGAATTTTAAAAAAATATGTGTAACATATTTCATTTTGATATTAAATCAAATCGAAATTTGATTTTTCACACTCCTTTTTATTCATTAACATTCAAAAGAAACGAAGATAGTTGACTTGTAGTACTGTAAATACAGCATAGACTATTTTGTAAAAGTGTAATAAAAGAAAATCATTCAATAAAAAAAAAAAAAAATGTACCATTACCATAAATATCTCACTTCACATTGTCAGTTTAAATTACCTTTTTGTATGTCTTCATTTACAATCATCCTTGAAATTACTACATGTAAGGCACCATGATAGATTAGGTATTGTGTCAATCCATACCCCCTACCGAGTATCAATGAATAAAGCAAAATTAAAGCTTTCTTTTGTTAATAAGATCCTATGTTTTTCACCCCCACATTGTAAGATTGGTATTAAATGACCCAATTTTTTATTGAATTTACATAACAAAGAAACTTCCTTCAGTTTGTTGAGTTTTCAGTATCAATTGATACAACAAACTTACAGCTTTCTTTTGATACCAAAATCCAAGGTTTTTTATTTCTTATACATTAATATTGGGATATACTCTTGCAATTATTCACAAGAAAAAATTGCAAAATCTTGTTTCCATGGCAATATAGGTTATTGACCAGTGACTAAAGTATAATAAGATAATATGCTGAGTACACTGCTGTGTGTGATCTGCACAATAAAAATGTAGTCACCAATGGTGAATTTAGACACCCAAGTTTCCAAATATAATTAGGATCATGCAAGTGCTGCTTTAAAGTCTGCCTCTCCTGTTGTATTCATGTTCTCTGAAGCATTTAAAGTGAAGAGGTTGAAGGATCTGCCAGTTCTTATTCTTGTTCAGTTACTTACAGCTGTTCGTTTGGCTATGTGATCAAAATTAACATCAAATGCTGTTGGGATATCTTCACAGAGAGCTTGCAGAAGCTGACTCCTCTCAAATTCTGTCGGAGCCTGTAAAGAGAGAAGAAACTGCTTTCATTCACTGATGGTGTCAGAGGACCACAGAGCTACGAATATAAAACATGTTGATGAAAAAAAGAGAAAAATCTAGAGAATGCAATTCTCTTCCTGATTCTATCTGGCTTTGAAGCATATTAAAGATACTTTTTCTGTATTAAGCCATATACAACCAAGGAAGAGGATGGCATTTACTTGCTAGAGTCCAGCAGCTTAATGATAAAGTACACATATATTCAAGTATGGTAAGTACTGTCCACATTCAGACCAAAAATACTGTATGTAATTTCTTGTGACACTGGTATATTTGAAATATGTTGACATTCTCAGAAAAATCAGTATCTTGAATACCCATATTGTGCACTTCACTGAGCAACAGCAGCTGTATATTGATTTGTAGGCTAACATTTGTGTGCTCAAAATGAAGTGCTTCAAACATACTCTAAGAGATCTAAAGGACCCAGGGCTTTTCCACTCTATAGTTACACATAAATATTGCACCTCTTTAGGTTCTTTTAAACATGAACTATCAGGAAAATACCAATATATCAGTATTTTTTATAGGATTTAGTTCAATGTTGGCCAAGTTTTAAGAAAAGATGTAGTATTTTACTGGAGCTCTTTGATGAACAGTTTATAAAAAAATGTGCTCCTGAAACTATGATCTTTAATGGTCTGTGGACATGTAACCAAAACAGCAGTTTGACTCTGCAACAAAGATCTCTTGATGCAAAATCTGTTAGAATTATTTGAATATCTTTTACCATTCTAAAGATTTAGTCCAACCACTTTAAAATTTGACAATTGGAGAGTTGCTAGACACTCAGGGTCTGTTTTTCCTTTTTTAGTCCTTTATAATTATCTACTAATTACATAAGTCTGTAGTTTCATGTTTAATGTAGTCAATAGCTACTTCCCACAAAAACCCATCAGGGAATGCCATCATTATACATCCTTGGAATGAAAGTTTAACAAACAAAGGATAAGATAACACACATCTCATGAGTCCCACTTTCCACATCACAAAGTTGCATGTGTGTAACTCATGTTTATTCATAATGAAAATACAAAAACAGTAATTGTCTTGTAAAATTGTCAATATTTGATGGATTTTGATGAGAATTATAACTAAATATAATGTTTTGATGTCTTTTTTACATCAACTATTCAAGCAGGTATGACATAGACCTTTAAATTATATGATCAGTGAGGTAATAAATTGACAAAGCCGGACACCTATAAACATACCGTACACAGCTGTATATACATCTAACTTCTCTTGCATATTTTAAGTTGACAAAACTATTTGTTGAAAGGACTACAGTATGATTAATAGATACATTCATCACAAAATGCTCAACTTGTATAAGGATGACCATGCACACACTACCACCACAGCCATAATTGCCACTGCTTGAAATTTAACAAGTTTTATATTGGCTGTTTGCTAAGTAAGCACACGTATCTGCATACTGGAATAACATGACAAGGCTGAAAACCCCACTCTCATGTAAGTTTACTAAAGAGATGAATCTTATGTGCAAGCAGAAATCAATATGAGTCTTTGTATCTGCATCACTAAAAGAGCTTTGCTTCCTTAGATCCATTAGCAATAGCTTTATATGGGTGAAATTTGTACAAAAACCTTTGATCATTAGCTTCTTGAGTGTAACCATAGTGAGGGTTGTGTATATTTACTATGGTGTAACCTAAATATTCCTTTCAAACTTGCATAAGGTGAAAATAGAAACAAGTCGATATTGAAGAATTACAGGTGATTAGTATTTCCTGCAGTGGCGACACATTGCACTTTTGCAGAGTAATTTAGTTTAGAGGGAAGTAGCCATTAACTATAGTAAAAACAGGCTGAACCACTCACTGGGAACCTTACTAATGGCTTGCTGTACTTCAGCATGGAAGTATTCTCTTTTTGAAGTAGTATTAGTTCATTTAAGGAGGAGAATTGTGCTTCATTAGCTTTCAGCCAACAAAATCGTATTTTTTGTTCTTATTCTTGAAGTCACATTTGTTGCACATCAACGAGTCAAACACACCAGTAGCTTCGAAGACTTTATATATAGTTCTTCCACACAGTATATTGTAAAGTATGCACCATCACCTTGAAAGCACAAACCCAGCTTCTCTAACTTTGACAGGAATGGCTCAAATAAGCAAACATTTTTGGTCCTAAATTTAAGACACAGGAGGAAATATGTTTCTATATATTGTCAACATTGTGCAGGATGGATGTGTCTAAATATATGGGGTAGTGCAATGGTCAGCGAATTTTGAAAACGAATACTAGCAAAGTATTTGCGAATGGTTAACCAACAGTCACAAGAATGGTAAACACTGAAAATTTTGCAGAACTAATTGTGGCGACTAGGGGAATCGCGAGTGCAACATCAACCAGCCAATCGCAACTCGCAACACAGTCAATACAAATTTTGTGTGTATTCTCTTATGTAGTTAAGTCAATGGAAGCGTCCCCATTGAGTCTGTGTTATTCTCATCCCGTCTTGTGGTCGGTGTGTATGGCAGTTTATTTCTTTGAGATGCCACAAATTTTACCATCAGTAACTTTTAATAACAGTTTCTTTTTTGTGTAAAATAAACAACTGGTTGATTAAGGTGATCTTGAGATGTCACATTTGTAAGATATCTGAGGGAGTGGATTGAAAAGCTTCTTTGCAAGTATTTGCATGATCATGCAGTTTTCATATTGGTATTATCATGCAATTTTTGTAACCGATTTTCCTCAATTGCATATGGTTAGCTAGTACTCACTATTCGGGCCCAGCATTGATATTGGGACAACCTACTTCACATGAACCACAAGAATGTTTGAAGACACCCTAATGTGACATTATCAACTCATAAAGAAATCAAGTATCCCCTTTAATGGAATATTAAAGATTTGGCAGATTTCATAAAATCAGGAGGGTAAATGCTTTCTGCAATTTAGTCATGAATACTGAGCATGAAAACTGCTGAAGAACAAGATGTTTTCTGGCTACAGTACTACAGGTGCTCTCCAGCTGAGTAAGCTACCCAACAATTGAGGATTTGAACAAAGTATAATACATCGATACTGACTGAACAGTATCGGAAAAAGTACAGTATAATACAACACAATAGCTTAGAATGGATGGACTACAGATTTTCCCTACCCAAGCAGAAACTCTTTCACTCCCATTTGCAGCTGTCCTATTCACTACAGCAATTGCTGTCGTGGTATTATCAATCCTGGGAAACACTTTGGTGATTCTGTCTATTTTACGAAAACAAGTCTTGCGACATTCATCAAACCTTCTGTTTGCAAACATGGCATTTGCTGATATTTTGACAAGCTTTTTTGCCATTTTGGTGTTTGGGGTGCGTTTTCTGTGGCCACATTTTCTCCTCAAAAGGGAAATACAATGTGAGATATGGCTCCTTTGCTATATATCATGTACAAATGCTTCACTGACGACACTACAATGTCTCAGTATTAATCGGTATCTTATGATTACAAAGCCTCGGTTTGTCTACGAACGTTTCTTTAGCAAGAGGAAAACACAGATGATGGTAGCAGGAATATGGTTCTGGTCATTTCTCACATCATATCTGGCTCTATTTGTATGTGGAAGAGTGGAGTACACACCATCCTTAAATGGCTGCTACACAAAAGAGGGAGATCTTCGATCCTGGACTTGTCTGACTGTCTTTATCATAATCAGTGTAATTTCATGTATAATCATCATGCCAACCTTTTCAATTCTCACTTTGTGCACTATAAGGAAATCTTACAAGAGGGTTCAAAATCTCCAGTTTAATCCTATTCCTGCAAGAAATTGCATCCTCTCTAAACACGAGGTAGCAATAACCAAGATGATGGTCATTGTGTTAGTACTCTTCATCCTTTGTTGGATTCCTTTCTGTATTACACACTTTGTGAATTATCAAAAATTCCACTCTAAAAAGGTCAATTTTGTTGTGGCAACCATTGCCTTGATGAACACGGCTGTAAACCCAATCATCTACACATCAATGAACAAACCACTACGGTCGTCTCTTCTAGAGATGATGTCAAGAAAGTGGGCGTAATGATTGTTAGAGGGCCTCATTTACTAAAATTGTGGAACCTCTCCCAAAGTCTTGACAAAGACAAGTTTTAATTAGATGAAAAGTTATACAGATGCTGAATTTTATCAAGTTTGTTGCACAGATACCATGGAAGGTAACTACAAGCTTTGTCCCTTCATATGAGTATTTTGGAATAGAGGGAATGAGGAAAAGTAAGGTAACACAACACTGCTGCCTGTAGGTTCCTAACATTGGTGGGGAGGGGTAACCTATACAACTTTGAGACTGGAAGGGGACTGAACAATTAAACTCCTGAGTTTTGGGCATGTCTGAGATAATGTTGGACATTTTAAGACCAAAAAGCCTTCAAACTGGGGGTTACAGCTCCACACCTTACATACTTGACCCCCTTCCCATCCCTGTCCCCTGACTACTGTACTTTAAAACTCTTTAACCTACATCTATGATATATCAGAGACAGTTTTTCCTCTGCGTAAAATTATCCATGACACAAAAGCTGGAGTATCAGAGCACTAACTCTTTACTGAATACAAAGCATGTTCACTCGTGCTCATTTGTGGGTGCACAGCTGGGGTCTTGCACACACTCAGAGTCCTGGCATTTCTGGGGTTTAGATGCTTTCTGGTGCCTTATGAGCTCTATGATGTCATCATTTGAGGCACGACTTTGAGATCGTTTTCACCACTTGTCAGATGTTTGGTAAATCTTTGTTGTGCATATGTATCACTTTTTCTTCTGGTGATTAGTGCATCAACTTGACAAGCCAATTTCATATCAAAACTATGTCGTAGCAGCTAATAGCGAAATCACTTGACTAGAGGGCTTCAATCAAGTACTGTATGTACCTTTTGTTTTTTCAAATTACTATATGTCTGTGGCCTTGAGCTGACCAGTATCCAAAAGTGAAAAGACATTCATACATTGTTTCCTGAAGTTTGAACAAATAATCTCAGTGGTCTTTTATAATATACTTTAGTCTGTGTGTGACACTACTTCTAACATTGTAAATACAAGGAACTCTCTCTTTTTTTTTGTTCACTTTTTGTAAACCCCCAGTTTTCCATAAACCACATCATTTCTCTGAATTTCAAGTGTTTGCAGGTTTACCACTATAGCAAGCATCTTGTAAATTAACAACTATGAGCAGAGTCTGCACATGCATTTGTGCGTAAAATACTAAATTAAAATCCATACTTTATTAATTTCAGATAAAATCAATAAAATCACTGAAATAAAGGAGAAATTGATTTCTTTAGTTAGTTTCTTGTACATACAAACTGATATTGACATCACATCTTTCTGGTTGAAGACTGTCCCAAAATATTACATGGTGCTATCGTACTGTACCATAACAATTTACTTTTATACCAGGGGACACTTGAAGATATCATATAAACAATTGTAAGTACACAAAGCTTTCATTTTGGTCATGGTTTCTATGGATATCTGTTATTTGAACTCACTATATTAGAATAGATTCATTTTGTTTTGACCCAGAAAGGTCTTAAGCACAAAAACAAATTTACTTGTTATGGGAATAAAGAATATTGGTAAAGATAACAAATATGAAATCAGAAAACTATTTTCTTTTGAGAACTTTCTAGTACTGAAGAAGCTGTGGAATTGTACATTTTACAAATTGACTATAGGAGTACAAATTATTTTAAAAGAAAAAGCATTTGAATATAAAAGGAGCATAAAATTCATCTGATATGGATGCACAAAGTTGGAAACAAGTACCTATTTTACAGTATCTCTACAATTACGTGTACAACAGTATCTGAAAGGATATATATATATATGTACAGATATATAAACACCATCTTTGTGTTCTAATCTTACGATCTAAACTTCCTATTGTTTGGAAAAAAATTTTCTCCCAACAGAAACACTTGAGAACAAGGACACATTCTCAGAAGTCAAAGAACACAAAACTCGTCTCTTTGAAGATATGCATGTGCATGTTTCAATGGCAAGACAAGTGTATACATGCTAGGTATAAAACTGATTACCTGATAAAGTTACCAGTGTCAGTTGATGTCAGATAAAAAGAAATGTGCACAGGACTATATGTAAACCAACAGTAAACTACTGAAATCAACTCTGAAGTGATGAGAAGAATCTTCATTTTCTTGATGCACAAGTAATTACCATTAATAATTGTAATATTTTCCACTGAGTAAACTGTAATATGACTATACTGTATTACCTATTTAAAAATGGATTTGTCAACAGCTGAACCACAAACTGAAAAAACACTGGCATTACCACTGGTCATATTCCTATTTGCCTTGAAAGTTGGGATAGTAATTATGGCATGTGTCGGAAATGTCGGAATCATTCTTTCAATCATGAGGAAGAAGGCTCTGCGACATTCTGCAAACATTCTACTGGCAAACATGGCATTTGCAGATTTCTTATCGACGCTCTGTTCGTTGCCTCCACTTGGTGTGAGATTTATCTCATCCGAATTTTTGAAAGAGAGAGAAACATTTTGTGAAATATGGCTGCTTCTTCTTATGGCAAGCATGTGTTCATCTTTGACGTCCATGCAATGCATAAGCATCAATCGTTACATGTTTATCACAAAGCCTCAACATGCCTATGAAAGATTTTTCAGAGGAAGAAAAACAGTAATAATAGTTGTCATTATTTGGACTTGGTCTATAGTGATCATTTATCTAACTTTATTTGTATGTGGAAATCTTGAATATTCAGAGTCATTGCATGGCTGCTACTACCAAGAAGGTGATCCTCGTTCTTGGGTTTGCTTAACCGTGGTCATCATCATTAGTATCTTTCTATGCATATTCATTATGCCTACTTTCTCTTGTCTCATGCTAAATGCAATCCATAAGTCTAGGAAGCGGGTTCAACAACAAAGCGTCACAGCATCAAGTTCCACACCTAGGCAGATTTTCAGCAAGGAAGAGTTGGCCATAACTAAAATGATGCTAATAGTCCTTGCCATGTTTCTCATCTGCTGGTTACCATATAGTATTGTTCACTTCACAAATTACAAACATTTTTCTTCAAGGATTTTAAGCTACGTCGTGATTGTGTTTGCATTAATGAATAATGCGGTCAACCCGTTAATCTATGCTTGGATGAACAAACCTATCCGCAAATCACTTGTGGAGATGGTTTCTAGTGTACACCTAGGGTCACCAGCTATCCAGTAGTTACATGTACTGATTACATATGAACACAAACATATTTTTGGCAATTTATTAAATGAACTTTTAGTACTCATTTGAATAATTTTCTGGACAAAATTGTAATTCAGTGACCAAAAATGGGTGAGTGCAATAAAAAATGGTTATAAATGACTGGACCACCAACAGAAATTATGGAATGGCTGTTAAAAATATGGAGACTGATACTGTAGATAAAGGTACTGTACCTTTGCATGGAGCTAAATGAGAGAAAACAGAGTGACCAGATCACAAGTTGTCAAGTTCCACGAAGTACAGTATGTGTTCCTCTGGTTAGGGACTAATGTTTGCACCTTATTTTGGCTTCACACCCCAGCTAAATAAAGAATATTTAAACTATGTCATATACTGCTGTCTGGCTAGCCTACTGCTGCTGACTTGACCATGATACACATGTAGGTTCTACAGTGGATGATTGCTTTGATATTTTGTTTCTACAGAGTAGTTAAAATAGGCTTGAATGAGTTTGTCAACACAAGATGAACATAGCAGGAAAATATTACTGTCTTACAGTATCTAGTATTGTGGTTTTTGGACGGTGGAGATGCTGCAAAAAGTCCACCAATCAGTGGATATTGAAGTGGATTTGAGTTTCACCAAAAATGAGGAATGACATCATCATGAGCAGACACTGAGGAGCCTTGTAACTTCACTCCTCATAGCAAAAGTCCTTTTGATAATACAGTATTTCAAAGTAAGAAGTGATTTCAGGAAAAGTAAGTGATTGTAGCGAAACTTAATAAACATGATATAAAGTATACAGAACAAAAACTTACATGAGGCTAAAGTTGCTTCTGCATATGAGCTGAGGAACATCACAGAATTAAGTATCTGATACTTCATTGCATATTCTTTTGAAACAAGTCTGGGGTAAAAGCCTGTAGCCAAAGAGGGGGGAGGGCAAGGGAGCAAGCCACCCTTCCTTGAAAAATCTTTTCCCTCACTAGGAGATCAAAAATGATCATTGCCTTAAATGCATTTTAGCATATCTTGCCCAACATGAAAATTTTTTCTCCTGGAAGCTATTTTGCCTCCTTAAATACCTTGCCTGGGTAAGGGGCTGCTGGGGTGACTGCTTATTCCTGTTAAGTACAGTATATCTATTACACTGCACAAGGAAACTTTGGTGAGGGTTTATTAAACTGTTAGATACTGTACTGAATGCAGTGTTAACAACTGCTTAAAAGGAAATTATACTGGGATCTTTTCAAACATTTAGAGGAAACCAGAATGCAAAAATGCACTGAGGTTTCAATGATGCATACTGTATATGTTTTATTTGCAATAATGCCATGTTATCCATTTCTTTCAGTCACTGGTAAAATGCTATCTTAAGGTGTTGGAAAAACATGAGGCTAACAGGCCCGATACTAACTCTGCTGACACCTTTGTGTTTGCTTCCATGGGTGAATAAACACCAAGTAGCTTAATCCTCTTAGAAAAGCAGCTAGGTTTACTTTACAATTAAGTAGCCTGCACTTGGGGGCTTCCTTTATACCCACCAAACAAAGGAACTTATTCACTTGACCACCACTATGTTCACTGAAGGGTAGGTAATATAGGAGAGATAACTGTTTGTTTGCAAACAAAATTCTTAGCTTCAGAAATCCGCCTAGAGGAGGAAATTTTTGGAGGATTTAGTATCGGGGCTGAAAGCGGCATGATGCAGTTTTGTGTTCATATTTGTTCTTGATCCACGGTGACCCCAGATGAACTTTGACCCCCACTAATAACAATAGGGTTCTTCCTTTCACCATAAGGCATCTACATACTAAGTATGAAATCAATCAAAGCTTCCTAACTTGAGATCGTGTTAACAAGGTTTTCCAGGTTTGACCCTGGTGACCCCAGATGACCTTGGACTCCCGCCAAAAACAAAAGGGTTCTTTCTCTCACCACAACGCATCTACATACTTAGTATGAAATTAATCGAAGCTTCCTAACTTGAGATATCGCGTTAACAAGGTTTTCTGAGTTTGACCTCCGGTGACCCCAGATGACCTTTGACCCCCACCAAAAACAATAGGGTTCTTCCTCTCAATTTGGGGTATCTATGTACCAAGTTTGAGAACTGGGAGAGTTTCCCTTCTTGAGATATTGTGATAACAGGCAGTGTCACAAACACACCCACGTACACACATACACACATACATACACCAGCACGATCGCATACAGTAGGTTTCTCTTATCATCGAAACCAAAAAAATGCCCTCCAAAGAAAAGTTAACATGGGCCATTTTGGGTTCCACTAGAGAGATTTTCTGTTTTTGTTGATAATTTTTGAAAAGGGCAAGAGGGTGATTTATTTCATCTGGTGCAATATTGGTGAGATTGGGGAAGAAACTGCCCTCCATCCCCATCACAGGAATGTACAAGAATGGGACTAAACCTACTTTTACAAGTTCAAGTCCAAAAAATTACACTATTTTAAATTTATAGCTTTCAAAATTTAGGACTACGATGACTTTAGACAAGCATAAGGCCCTTACAGAGGTCGAGTACAGAGTGAAGATGTAATACTTAGATTTGCATAAAAGAATGAGAAAAATTAACCATTTTCTTGTTAACGCAAAAAACGTTTGAACATTAAAATCTCTAACAAGTAATAACAATTCGGTTCATCCAACTATGTGATTCAGTGGTTTTATTTATATATACAGCAAAACAAATTTTTAAAAATGCAATTTCCATTCAAAAATAGAAAAAATTAAAGTGTTCTAAAATTTTTATCAATATAATACAACTAAGTCAAACTTGATATGTTTAATAATCAACAGAAATGTTTATCAAGAAAAGAATGTTTATCTTCCAACTAAACAAAATATGCTGTGTGTATGTTGTTTTGTTTCCCATTATTGTCTGGAAGAATAAATCAACAAAACATTGTTTGAAAACATTTGAATAGCCACTTGTCTATCTACTTGTCCTCAGACAATGTCTGCTGATTCATTAGTCTGCATAGAGAATCCTTTCTGTTGAGTTTTCAACAATTTGCTTTCCTACATTTATTTCACACAATTTTATCCATCCTGACTTGATTAAATGTATGATTAAAATGTTTTTTATTTTACATGATGCTTTCTGTCAGACTTTCACATTCTTAACGAGTGTTTCTTTTGGTGAGAAACAATTTCAAGAGGTGTCAAGTTTTATGCCACATGAAATGTATTTTATGGGAGCTTTTGGTGAAAATAGCAACTCTTGTAAATTTGTAACCAAGGACAATATTTAAGTGCCACTTTTGACTACTGTGTAAATACCTGTATCCTATAATTTCAAATAATACAAAATATAGCTCTAATTTTTTATGATTTTTGTAAGTAATCTACTGAAATGTAGTAACTGTTATAAAAGTGTCACTAAGTAGGAGTCATCTGGGAATGTCATTTCTGGAATGCATAAGACAGATAATTTTGTGTGTTATTTTTAGTGTATTCATGTAAAAAGTTTTACATAATATCTGTACAATATTTCTTAAGCACATTTTTTTAGACCTATTATTAGAACCTGTAGTCTATACCAACTACTGTAATTGTTAAGAATAGTTTTCATGGTATTGATGATTGATAAAATTAATTTTTTTCAATACATAAAATTTTCAATATGTACATAATTCTCATCATGCAAATGATCCCTACACACGAATTTTTAAAAATTATCCACTCCCATGATGCAATGCATTCTAACATGAAACTATTGACTAATCTGAACATGTGGTCAATGCAATACAATACAATCCATGTCATAACAAATCTCATATCCCCCAAATTCTTTACCTACCTCAGGGTTACACGTACTGTATTTCCCAAGATACTGATTAGCAAATAATTACAAAAGACCACTCTGAGGTTATTTAAACTTCAATCTCAAACTTTCTCAACTAGAATATATACTATCAAAAACTATGTCTCCTTAGTCTCTATATATAGAGTGAATTAAAATCTTTTCTACCACACTGATGAGCAAATAATTCGAAAAACAAAACCTATTTTAGCTCAACTGAACTTTGACCTCTCGATTTTTCACCTATGATATCAACAATGATGCACAGAAAAAGCATAAACCTTTTGACTGTCACTGGGATCTGAATAACAAATTTGGTACAATGCTACCTCCCTAAAGATACTACCAAATCTAATGAAATGGTTTACTGAGCATTTATCAATAATGATCCCCACATGGTGATGACAAACAGCCATATATCCCTACAAAACAACTGTCAAACTGGTAAATAAAAGGAGTTGACAGCATCATCCAAACAAACTGAAACTTTGTGAACTTTTCATGTTGTAAACTTCAAATTTTTACTTATGCCATGCAGAATTTTTTTCACAATTCATAGACAAAGAGAGGTTTATTCTTTCATTCCATTCTACAATTGAGTATGAATATACTGAAGCATTTTTTGAATTACTTTAATAATACTGTAAATATTTGTCATTATAAGTCACAGTTGTGGATGAGTATTTATTTTTACATGTAGCAAAATATATTAAATTCTCAAATAAGAATATGAGTATTAGCAGGTTTGAACAGGCAATATTAACTCAACAGAATTCCCACATAATGGATGATACTGTATATCTGTCACTGATACAATATGAGCAATGAGCTACTGTAAAATGTGTCCCCCAAAAACATCTTACTTTACTTTGAAAATAGCAGTGGTTTCTCTTTTGCAGGTTCTACTGTAAATACTATTGAATAGAAAAAACAGAGAAAAAGTGGGGAAAATGATTCAAAATATGTGTAATGTTTTATGGACTAGACTTCAAACATGGGTTTGTACTTTTTACAGGTTTGTGCAAAATGGAAATCAGAGACGAGAAGGAAATATTAATGGAAGAGGATCTGAAATGTATTTATAGAATTATGACCATCATCTTGTATCTTGTTTGTTTTTCCTTTTTGTGTTTAAATAAGCTCTGGGCAGATGAAGTTCCATAACTTTTTGAAATCCTGTAGTGCTAGGTACAGGCTACTTTGACTGTGAAGACACTTATGTCAAAACTTAGTTTTCTTAAGAGAATCTTGTTCTAGTCAGCCTACTTCTTATTTAGAATGAATGATGAGGAGGTTAATAAAACAAAAAGTTCAACAAAACAGAATAACACTGCATACTAGAAAGGATTACATTTTTGCTGTAAACACATCTCAACATTACAATCATGACATCAAAATCAATTGCCTGGTTAAGGGAATGTTCTCTTTTTTACTGAAAAGGATGAGAGGGGCAACATTTTATCTTTGAGAAAAATAAAAAGTTCCTCAAAGCATGTATACATATATATATATGTGAAATAATTTGTGGAATTTGTTAGAACAGCAAAATTCCCAGCATGCATTGCCAGACTAATTAAAAATCAAACTTACTCATTGTAAAAATGGTTTTTAACAATTATGGTATAATGTTTCAAAACACTAGAAATTTCAAAGATACACACAAAGCCTGCGTTCACAACATGACAAAGTGTGGCACATCAGTACATAATCAAACAGTGTTAAAAATGCATGTTGTCAAACATTAACACCATCTTCACATGAAGTCAAAGCGTGTGGTTATCTGTGAAGTCTTCACAATCCTTCTATTTCCGATATATATCACTCTCGTTGTTCCAGCATCTCACCCTTAAATATATAAGTGCAATGTAAACTCAGAGGATGCTCCCTGCTGTACAGTAGAACCACCTCGACTCAGTCATTCAGAGGCAAGTGAATGAGTGACTTCCAAGTTTTTTCCACATACAGTATGATCCCTTTGGAGTGCAGCACACGGGGTGTATGAGGAATGTTGAACGGTGGGGGAAGGTGGAAAAAATATGCATTTTGCATGAAAAATTTCAAATACTGTGTCCTTAATTGTCTTTGGGTCTCTTCCCAAAAAGTAGAACTTGTTCACACTGTAGTTGTTGTTCTCAACATTCAGATTAGCCTACAAGAAGCCCACACTCATGCAGCACGTTATCACGAAATTTCTTACATTCGCAATCAATTTTGTACTGATATCACCATAAACTAATATAATCACTGATATCCAATATTTTATTTCTCAATATTTGCCAATCAGATAGCAATGTTTTAGAAATAAGCATGTGGTACCCAAAACCACAGGCCACGGTATACTGCCACTATGCTATTTGCTATTACTGTACATAAAACCATATTGAACTTGAATGAAGGAGACACTATTGACAGGTTTTTACATACAGTAATACTGAGCATCTTGTCATTAGGATCAGTTAAAATATTGTAACTTTCAGTAATATTTAAAACAAAGCATATCCTTTGCATAAATTACAGACTGAGTAACATCAGTGGGTTATAATCAGGATTTTATGTAAATTTTACTGAAGCATATTATGAGAGATACCGTATCAGTCTGACGATACCAAGATCAGATTACCTTTCCAACTCTTCCTGCAATGACTGTATGCATGGTGGGTACCATACACACATGCATGAAACTTTCAACTTAACAGTGCGTACTCTTTTCCTCCCATGCATTATATGCCCACTGACATACTACAGTTGACTGTAAAATCTGTGGTACGCGAAGCTGAAAAGTAGTTGGAATAGATGAGGTATTTGGATTGACATCGATTCTCTGTTTCCAAAACTAATCTTCACTTGACAGCAAAAAACTTCCTTTCAGACTTCAGCTGGTTCAACAATCAGTTTAGACTTACTGTATGATTCAAAGAAAAAGATGTGTCTGTTCGATTTGTACGTGGCCTGCATTTTACAATCTTTCCAAAAGAACGTCGCAGAAGACGATTCATGCCAGCATAGACAATAGGGTTGAGGGCAGAATTAAAGAGTGCTAGTATGCAAGTGCTGTAATGTAAAATATAGCTGGGAAATTTACTATAGTGAACGAGGTGCACTATAAGCATAGGAAGCCAACAAACAAGGAATGTGATGTAAACTACTAGCATCATACGGGTAACAGCCACCTCCTCTTTGGATAACACCTGGTTTTTGTAATTTTGCTTGTTCACTGCTGAAGCTTCCACTTTCCGTCGAGTCTTACGAATCTTGCAGAATGTCAACACAAAGAAGAGTGGGATACTGATCATGCACGTAAAACAAGCCAACAGCAACACTGCTGTCAAACACCACCATGATTTTGCGTCTGTGTTGTTGATATAGCATGCATTGATTTCATTCACATACGTAGCTTCTCCACAGATTGTAAATGTAATTACAACAAGAAATGCAGCAATCAACCATGTTCCCAACAGCACAACACCTGTTCCCAAACGGCTGAAATATTGTCTGTAAATCTGTCGAGGTTTGGTTATTATAAGGTAGCGATCCACAGCAATACACTGCAGAGTACCCAAGGAGGTGAAAACAAACAAAAATGCCACATGAATTAAGAAACTGCAAATCCAGACATTTTCATCCAAAACTTCCCCATAAAACAAGCCCAAGAGTATGGTAACAAACCCCACCACCAGCGCTCCAAAGTCTGACACAGACAAATTTGCGATCAGGGCATTGGAGGTTGTATGTAGTCGTTTGAAGAAACAAATGGCAGTCAAGACTAAAATGCTTCCACAGGTACCCACCACTAACATGACTCCATTCAGAAGCGTCAAAAAAATGGCTCCAGTGTAATCTGCAGGCTCATACATTTTGGGGGTAGATGTGTTAGACATTGTGATCCAATTAAATATCTCAAATTTTTAACATACTACGGTAACTTCGCTGGATTCTCCTTCACTATTACAGGTAAATGTCTGTTGGCGACAAGGTTTTCCTCTCACTCACTCTGACTCAAAATTTGTGATATACTGACAGTCTTAGTAAGATCACATTTACAAATCAGGTTCCATGAACTGTATTAATAATTGAAATTCACTTCCAATAACAGTATCAATTAAAGACAACACTTTAATTTTAGATCTTCAACAGTTTATATTACAAGTAAAAAAATATGTCATCAAATCCCATTGTTTACAAAATGCAATTGTTTAAGTTTCAACTAATTGTTAATCTAGAATCAAAGAGCCTCTTACTTTAAACAGGATGTACACCCTTAATGCATTGTTCACACCGACGATTTCAACAACATCCATACAGCCAGGTTGGTACCCACTTAAACATGAACTGATGAACATCATGTTTCAGAGACACAGGGCTCATAGCAGGTTTCCATCTTCTCTGAACCAATCATTAGTAGAAAACACCTGAAAAGTACACTTTGCTTACGTCTTGCAAGGCACCACTACTTCTATTGACAATTTACCATGCTCCAGTGGTCATAACTTACCCAAATATGATATCTTGAGACACCATAAAATGTGATATAACATGCCTAAAGCTTTTCTAAATATATCATGTCAGATTTAATACATAGCTGAAAAGATTCATAGACTTCATTCATTAACTGAAAACTTCTAAAAGTGTCACTCATGCGGATCCAAAGAAAACAAAGCACTTGCACAGCTGCATCTCAAGTATTCACATCATAAAATTTATAGTAGTTGCACACAAAAGAACAAAGCTTATACTTTCATAATATTGCTCAAAAATTCTGTATCCTATCATAAAGAATGCTTATGTATGGTAAGGACAAAGACAAATTCAAACATCTTAGTCAAGTGTGAAAGAAAAAAGTCTCCTATTAACATTTTCTTGACACAAAGACTCTCACAGGTATTTTTGAGCCTACTGTCAAACACACCATCTTACAGTCAGGCCAGATCAGGATGAGCTACACAGTACCATCTTCTCCAGACAAGGAAGTTCACCGTTTGTCCAAAAAAAAATAATTAACAATTTCTACAGATATTATATAGTCTTCACAATGAAAAGGTACTTCATTTGCTGACAATCAAAAAACCATACAAGTGACTCTAACAAGGTGTCAATCGTCTGTCAGTCTTGTGTCAGCCCGGATGGACTATAAAACTCGTCAACCAATGGAATTTCAAAGTTCAGTATCAACTGAATTTGAATGTCAAGT
Source organism: Holothuria glaberrima (assembly GCA_009936505.3). Taxonomy (NCBI): domain Eukaryota; kingdom Metazoa; phylum Echinodermata; class Holothuroidea; order Aspidochirotida; family Holothuriidae; genus Holothuria; species Holothuria glaberrima. Next base: position 32,165 of record WURT03009239.1, read on the forward strand.
GTTTCACTATGGCATGAGTGACTCACCTACTTGTAGGTAATTGTTATTTCCTCCTTCCTGAACAAAACTGAAGTCCTCACAACTTCTTTGTAAGTGGACCATATTAACACAGAAACATATGGACATATTTAAAGTAATTGTTTATTACAATTGGAATGTATATAAACGTCAAAGGTATTATTAAAATGGTACATTAATTCAATACAATAATATTTATTTTAGAAAAGTATGAATTTTTCATTTGAGAAATGTTTTTTCAAGAGAATGAAGCAAGGATTACACATTTGAGAAATTTAATGTCAGCAGCTTTCAAAGAGTATAAAATCATTATTCAAGTCCAGACTATTAAACAAAAGTCATAACTTGTAACAAAAGTCATGATTTGTAAATTTTCTATTTTATGTTCTGTGCAAGTTCTTGAACTGTTGTAGACCTTCCAAAAAAACTTCCTCCATCATACTTTTCCAAATTTTAATAGGTGATAATACCGTAACCATCCTCACATTCATCAAACTTTCATATGACATCACAGAACAGAAAGTGCGCGATTGATGAGGTACGTAAGTGCCTAGCAATACTGCTAACACGAACACAAATGCAGACAGCTAATTTTTGTACCAGTCAGATATGCGCCAAAAGTCTACATGCCTGCATGTGTGAAGACTATGTTGTGGGTAGGGCATGTGTACCCAAGTCATGTATCTCGTCTTGAGTACCTTCAGATTTTGTCCTCTATTAATGGTGTCTGCATAACTTCCGTTCATAAGGTCTTAAGTATTACAATGAAATTCGAAGACTGAAATAATCATGTGGGCTATACTCTACTTGTAACATAGCAATATGAAGAGGACTATTGAGCTCAGGGTTCATAGACTGTGTCTTCACTTAATCTTCATAGATTGTGATTTCCCTCAGAAATTACAGCTGTATAGAATTGTAAACCTCTCTAACTACAATTTTGCACTTTATTTAGGCTCTTCACAAAAACATGGTTGAATTGAACCCCAATACTGACAGCAGATTTGTAAATGATATGAATATAGCTCTCATTTATGCACAGTATACACTTGAAAGACCAGATCTTGACACATGTGAGCTTGCATCAACCAGGGAGTTGCTATTTGTATAGCAACTCCCTGCATCAAAAGAACATAATTCATCATGTAATACAGCCAAATAGGTTCCTGGTTTTGCTTGAAACCAGTGAACCTTAGGTCAGTACCACCAGCTGACGTAAGAGCAGGTCAGGTTAACCAGTACCCACCAGGGTGAATACAGCCCGCTTTTAATATAGTATCCACTATCCTCTAGCACTTTATCTATTGAATGAAGTCATGACAGATGGTATCATAAAAACTACAGTACACTGCTTGGAGGGCCACTGCCACTTAAAACTAGCAAATACTATCTCTGCCACTGAGATGCCTCCAACAGGGTGCTTTTGAAGTTTGATTAAAGTCTCCTTTTGTCTTTTTATTTCTGATTCTTACAGCAATTTTTTTATTTTTTGTGTTATTGCTTTGGTTGATAAATGCTTAAAGAAGGGTTCAAGCAAAATTTTACTTTTCATATGTGAAAGAGGAACTAAATCTATGCATTTTGGTGAAACTTTCATTCAAATCGGATATGTATTACTCGAGATATCAGCAAAAGAAGTTACTGCATTTGTGACCCAAAGTGAACTTGAGGCAAGTGGGAGTTATATCACTAGGTAGCTCCCAGATATCAGTTCCTCACATTGATGAGGAATGCTTTGTTTCCTTTATTTTTTCAGTCTGTTGTGCTGACCTTGAAGTTAATAGTGACAGGACCTCCCTATGTGGAATGTGAAGTTTGTAATTTTCCCATGCCTCTCATGGAATCATATTCCGATAACATTTGATTGTTGAGGAGAAAATTGGTTTATAAAGTTTAAAGAAAAACAAAGGACCACTCATTAATGTGAGGCTATGACATCATATGTGCTTGCTTCAAGTTCACTTTCTGTTGAAAATGTGACAACTTGATCTGCTAATATCTTGAGAACCACACGTCGGATTTCAACGGGAATTTCTCCAGATTGCTTAGAATAAGTACCCCTCTAATATATCAAAACTTGATTTGAGCTTAGACCCTTCTTTTAAGGTTACATTACCCTCTTTACAACTAAATATCCTACATATATGCCACCAAATCTCAACTGAATAGAAATCAAAGTGATCCACAAATAACAATCAACTTTGTCCTTCATATGAAAGAGAGGTCAAGGTACCATTAACACTAACTTTGTGAAAGAAGACAGGTTACTCCTTGTACTTTTTGACAAAGATGTATTTGAAACTAAAAGAAGATTTCACAATTTAACCATTACTGGACAAAACAATTTATATTTTTGATAAGAAATTAGTGCAGTAAATTTTTGACCTCTTTCTTTCATACAGTACATCAGTGCCCTCAGTGTGGGGGAAAAGTACCTGAAACCTCTGTAGGGAGGGTAAAGAAAACTGAAAGAAGATTCCTAATTTCATCATTGCTGGACGTTACACAATTATTTTAAAAAAAAAAGTGCAGTAAAATTGTCATCTCTTTGTTACTCATAAGTTTCAGTGTTCTCTGCTGGGAACGCCGGCCAACATAAAAGTAAAAGTCCCTAAATGAGACATTAATAATTAATGTGCCTTTATGCTTGTGAATTAGAGCAATTTTAAATTGTAGATTACCATTAAGCCATGAATATGAATTTACAAGGATACTATAACATATTTTTAAGACAAAAGGTAGTCACATAATTGACAACTTTTATTACACTATATATAAAATTTTACGAGTCAAAAACTTCACAGTCAAACACATTTTGAACAACAAAAGTTAAAAGATAACTTCATCTTTGCATCAGCATTTTTCACCATACATCTTTTGGCCAACATCTTTCACAATACAGTACACACAGTCAGTGGCATACGTGGGTGGGGGCCATTGGGCCATGCCCTGCCCCTCCTTCATGGATGCCAATTTTTTTTTTTTTTTAGATCTGAAAAATATGTTATTTTGTGACACAAATTTTACTTCAAAAGGTAGCATATGTGGGCACCAGACTGCAAGTAAGGACACCAAATTTTTCAAAAATTTTCAAAGGGGAGGGGGACACTTCATCCCCTTAGACCCCTACCTCAGGCCAGTGATCGCTGATGCCCTTTATTTTATTTCCTAAAAATACACAAATTTTGTAACACAAATATTTCTTAAGAAGGCAGCATATGTGGCACCAGATTGCATGTAAAAACACCGAAGTTTTCAAAAATTTTCGAAGGCAAGGGGGACAGCCCCTTCCCCCTTAGACCCCTCCCCCAGGCCGGCAATCACTCAACATACTGTGTGGCCCCCCCTTGAGAGAAATCCTGTGTACGCCACTGCATACAGTAATGTTTTACTGAAGAGAAATCCACTGTATTTCAACTTAGCAGTAGTAATTGTCAAAGAAAAAAATTGCTCATGGTAAACAGGATTAAAAGAAGGGTTCAAGCAAATATTTACTTTTCATATATGAAAGAGGAACTAAATCTATGCATTTTGGTGAAACTTTCATTCAAATCGGAC
>WURT03009240.1:0-16503 GCA_009936505.3 Holothuria glaberrima
ACCGCACGTTTACGTATTCCTATATAAAAGTGTGTGAAAACGTTAAGGGGAATCCGTTTTTTCGCCCTATGGTCGACTCTTCAACAACTTCTTTCGCCCTAAGGTGGGAATTAGAAATATATATATATATATATATATATATAGTACATCTATGTGTATATATACATATATATATATATATTTGAGATATGCGGTATGTGTAGATATGGGTGATGTGCGTTTCTGTTGATACACACTATTTAAGTCTCAATAGATCTTCATTTCAGTACATGTTCCTTGACTGTCCAGCCTTATTCTTCTTTGCAATGTATTCATGTGTCTGTAGTTCAGAGACCCTCTTAACTAAAGTACGGCTTAATTCGCAAGCAATTTATCTCATGGAAATAAGTGGCGTAAGGAACGATTAAATAAAGCATGCAGTTTTGGTCTAACGGCAACCAGCGTAGCTGAAAAACCTAGCGATACCACAATTTTCCTTTCAAGTCATTGCTCAGCTCCGAACTGAGGTGCCGGAGACAGAACATCCATGCATGGCAACCAACGTGCAGCTTTCCTTGGGCCTTAAAAATTGCCGATTGTAATGTATTAGTTTCAGTGATCGATCAAGTTGGTAATTACTTTTGCTATTCACTACAGTAAAAGACAAAGTATTTGAATTAACAGCATACCAAGCACGAGACATTTTAATCAGCTTGAGGTTGATACAAGCCCTTTTTTGGCGGCAAATGAGGCATGCTGGATTGCTGGTTGTGCATTTCGTCTCCTTAGTACAATTTTGAAATGAGAAAAAGTGGAAAAAAGGTAAATGATAGGAAGAGATAACGTGTGAATTTTTGGTTCAGTCAACAAACATTATTGGCTTAAAGTAGACAAACGTTTAAAAACAAATGTAAAAATGGATACCAAGTGCACCAGAAACAAGCAAATTTGGCTTTCAACCATAAGTATAAATTAAGCCAGAACGCCACTTTCCACGCAAAACGTGGATTAATAAAGAATGTGTTCAACAATAGTTTGAAAAAAGTTGGTAATCGTCCATTTTGCAGATGTTCCTTGCAGGTATGATACTACAACTTGAATATAATTTGTAATATAAAGTAAAGGCTTTTAACCCATACGTATTCATATCAAAAATGCTAAGAAATTTTACTATGGGTAAATATATCTGAATATACTCAAATATTTTATAATTTATCAGTTTGAGAGAACAGCGAAATGCAATTTCTTACATGTAAACGTGCGGAATACCAAGACAATATCATGCTTAAAATTACTTACTTTACAACAAGACCTTTTGCCTTTTTACCCACTCTTAGATTTTTCTTTTGTTTTGAAAAATGCTTCCTACTTTATTCAATCATTTTGAACCACTTCAGTGGTCTCTTCCCTTTTAAACTTTATGGGGTGTCTTAAACACTTGGTAACGACAGGTGTAAAAGTTCAGATAATCCAGTGTCATGAGCAGATAGTTTTCCTAAGTAGATGTTATACTAAAGGGGATAAGCTACATTTTATACCTCCCTTGAGTAGGTCTTCCCCTATCAACTTAATCATCCCCTAGACTTACTTATACTACTAAGAAAAACATTCTATCTATGGCGTATCCCTAGGGAAAGATTACAACTGCACTCTCGAACTTTAGTTAAGATCATTTGCTGGAAACTATTTGATGCCCTGGGTAGATCATCCGGTCGGAGATTCTACTCACCCGGGCAGTTGAATCTGCTACACAGGTACATCACCCATCCTACATTTCACATATTCAGTATAAGGATTTCTTGAATTCTACCGGTTGGGACAGTTAGCTAAAAATTTGCATTTAAAGTGAGGTCCTTGTTATCTTGTTTTAGCATCCACGCTGGGAATAGGACTGGTTGCATTCACTCAGATTTCTTGGCGATGTGATAAAAGTACTCGCGTGGATAGGATAGACAAGAAAATTCTCTCCCTAAGGTCCTAGCTGTGACAAAATATGAGGGTTTACTAATTAATATCTCCACAATATCCTCTGTGGCTGGTGGCTGTAGGTCTGTAGAAGCATCTGTTATTTTCATCAAGGCTTTGAATGTTCAGATCTGTTGTAAATCTCCAATTGCATTTCTCTTTATGCAAGTTTAGTTTTAAAAACTGTGGCAGCTAGTAAATTTGATCAATATCTGTTGAAATTATAAACTTCAACTCGGGGACATATTTTGATCCTCTGCGTTTCTCTTCTCTTGTACAATGCACTAATAAAAGGTCAAATTATTACCCCCCTGAGTAGATCAGCCCGGAGATAGCCTCCCCGAGGTATTGTTCTAAAATATAACACCAGCAATAATACTGAGATTAAGTTGTAGTTACCGTGCTTCGTGAATCGCTTCTTATTTATCTTTACCATGCCTTCTTCACTGCCGGAATTAACATACCAGTCATAATAGTGATAGTCCAAGGGTTTCTTTATTCAATCAGATTTTTTTATCGTTTAAAACAGTCAGTTTAATCTCCAGATACAGATAAACAAACGTAAGAATGACCCCAACTTCCTTCTCATCTTTATTCACCAAATAGTATTTAATTACTGGTCCTTCTAGCTAATTATCTATATTTGGGCTTACAAAATTTTTAAAGGCTAAGGTCACTGTGGCTGAGAGCTTATTTCAGGTGACATGGCACTCATTGTCCTAGAATACCTTTCTGTAAGAAATGCTTGAAGTTTTATACAAGAATGTAATTTTCCGTAAAGAAGCCACTAAACACGTGGACAGTTTTCATCCCAAAAACTGAAAGCTTTCAGCAAATGCCTTGTAAACCCTACCTTTTAATAAAGCTAGCAATGAAGCGCAAGGAACCCTTTTCAGACGTCTTGTCTAGATATTCGGTTAGATGGGCTCAAGGACACATGTCTTATACTTTTCAAAGTAATGACATTTCCACCAATTCACTTTCAAATACGCAGCAATTGTTATTTCGCTGCCACTTATAAAAATCATTGAAACAGATCATTGATGATGTAAGCGAGTTTTTATGTGGAGATAAATTCTCGAAACAGGAACTCATTTGAAAATGGTTGATGGATTTTAAACACATTACCAGAGAGAAGTGAATATGCCAACAAACTTAAAAGATAGGTCTTCAGTTGATGTACGGTTATTGCATCGTCCTAACGGTCACGAGAAATGATCAAGAAAGTTAAATGCACACTATCCTCAAAATAGATTTTAGGTTTGGGCAACCAGAGATAGTTATGCTTTTTGATTGACACACTGATGGTCAGATATAAACCACGCCTACCAGTGAAAGCCACTCTGATTAGACGACGATGTTATGTACGTAAAGATCAGTGGAATATGAAACTTCTTAGAGTAGCCTTTACTGCTGTGAACTGTGAACACCTCAGGAGCAAGTGAGCACAAATAGTACCTGTAACTCAAGCTGTGTTGACTTCGCTTCCTAAGCCATTGTCAAACTTACCTTTTCTTTTTTTCTACTGGAGTATAAACGTGCCAAGAATCTCCAATGCAACAGGCAAGAATTCTACAACATAAGGAATCATTATTCCATCTGGTTAGAAACAATCTCACAACATTGTCTACCACTTGTCTAGCTCTTCTTACGTCTTTGTTAATGATCACATTAAAGTGTTAGTTGCCAGAGACAAGTCCTGTTGCATTTCCGTATGCAATTGTAAGATGCTGGATTGGAAGTGCATCTTGTTGGAAGTAAGTTCTGACTCATCAGATGTCTTAATACTTGACATGATCATACTTCCCAGCAGAAATTCCAGTCAAGAACAGGTAGTTGGTTTCGAGTTTAACAGGTACCTGAAAACCTGTTAAAATAAATTGAAAATTCCAGTCAAGAAACAGGTGTTTGGTGTCGTGTTTTAACAGGTATCTGACAACCTGTTAAAACCAATGGAAAATTCCAGTCAAGAAAGATGTATTTGGTGTTTTTATTTTGGGTTTTATCAGGTCCTTACAAAATTAGTTAAAACCAGTCAAAAGCAGTTAAAACCCAACAGAACCCGACACATCAACAAACTTAAAAGATAGGTCTTCAGTTGATGTACGGTTATTGCATCGTCCTAACAGTCACGAGAAATGATCAAGAAAGTTAAATGCACACTATCCTCAAAATAGATTTTAGGTTTGGGCAACCAGAGATAGTTATGCTTTTTGATTGACACACTGATGGTCAGATATAAACCACGCCTACCAGTGAAAGCCACTCTGATTAGACGACGATGTTATGTACGTAAAGATCAGTGGAATATGAAACTTCTTAGAGTAGCCTTTACTGCTGTGAACTGTGAACACCTCAGGAGCAAGTGAGCACAAATAGTACCTGTAACTCAAGCTGTGTTGACTTCGCTTCCTAAGCCATTGTCAAACTTACCTTTTCTTTTTTTCTACTGGAGTATAAACGTGCCAAGAATCTCCAATGCAACAGGCAAGAATTCTACAACATAAGGAATCATTATTCCATCTGGTTAGAAACAATCTCACAACATTGTCTACCACTTGTCTAGCTCTTCTTACGTCTTTGTTAATGATCACATTAAAGTGTTAGTTGCCAGAGACAAGTCCTGTTGCATTTCCGTATGCAATTGTAAGATGCTGGATTGGAAGTGCATCTTGTTGGAAGTAAGTTCTGACTCATCAGATGTCTTAATACTTGACATGATCATACTTCCCAGCAGAAATTCCAGTCAAGAACAGGTAGTTGGTTTCGAGTTTAACAGGTACCTGAAAACCTGTTAAAATAAATTGAAAATTCCAGTCAAGAAACAGGTGTTTGGTGTCGTGTTTTAACAGGTATCTGACAACCTGTTAAAACCAATGGAAAATTCCAGTCAAGAAAGATGTATTTGGTGTTTTTATTTTGGGTTTTATCAGGTCCTTACAAAATTAGTTAAAACCAGTCAAAAGCAGTTAAAACCCAACAGAACCCGACACATCAATTCCCCCTAGACTGGAATTTTTAGCTAGGTTGTCCAACACAGGGCATTTGTTGTAGTATAGAAGGGAAACAGCAGAGCTGACTAATTTGCAAACACTAACTCGTCATGTACATTACATGAGGATGTACATGTAGTATCAAAACGGCACAGTGTCTCCACAGAATTGGCCTTAATTATTTAAAATTCTGTAAGCCTATATATTTGGGTGTTGCCCAGAAAATATTTGTTACGGCAGAAGAGAGTAATTGAGAAAATAAAAACATTTTAGTACTAATGAAATGGTCTTATAAAGAGAAGGTAGCTACTTACAGTTTGGCAAATAAGGATACGGTAGTGGTTTTGATTTTTCTGGAATTTTTGACCACCATACAGTACTATTTATTGTATTTAGGCACAGTGTTTGAAAGTATTTTCTCTTCAATCATCTTCACGTTTAAGTTTACAACAATTAAAAAATTAAAAAAAGACAATGAAGATGACGTCAACTGCGATGAAATATTGAGATGGACAAAATGAAATGTTTACTTTAAGCATACTTTAATATTTGAATTATTTCATCGGTACCCTTCGACAGAGTTGTTATCCCTCTTTTATAATCTGTGCAACTCACATCACCTTTAAATTGATTTTACTTTGGATATACGCCTTATTGAGAGCGGTTCTTTCTTCAGTCTCTAATAGTTTTCTCCAAATAATCTCATTCCAGTGATTTGACTTCACTGCGATTTGTTTTTTTTTTTAATCTTCTGTAGAATGATTCCAAGGCCCTCCATTATCCCTGACGCTTTGGATAGAGCACGGTCAGTGGCACACGATAATGAATATGTGAGCAGTGCCTCTAAAATAAATGATGCCAATTTGCCTGTCCCAGACTACCCACGTGACAGCGGTCCCTCCAATAAGATACGAGAAAGAAGTGCGGATGTAATGAGAACGCGTGGTTACTACGACTATTATCCAATGTATGGCACGACACCGTCTGGAATACCACCTTACGGATATTATACTTTCGGTCCAGTCGTTGCTTCCCCAGGCAACCCTTACTATGACCCATATTCATTTTGGGACAGATACAGTCACTATCCACTTAATCAGAATATTTACACTATCCCACCAGGAACACGATTTGAAACGATACCACAGGGAAGTTCCTCTCAAAATCGTCTGCAAAGCTTTGAAGTTGAGTCAATTACAGGAGACGGCGTCCCTTACAGTGTGAGAAATGTTTCCAATGGTAAGCGGTTCGTTGTAGAATACCCGACGGCAACACTTCATCATTCACCAGCTCCTATATATCGGTATCACGCTGAAGCTAGTTCTGAAACGGCACTACACAGCCCAAAGTTTCCACGTTTTTCGTATGTCGCATCCTCTAGTGAACCGGTACCTGTACATACTCAGCAGAGAGAGCCGACTGGGTCTTCATCTTCCTATACAGAAGGGTCAGTCCACACGAGATCTGGACCGCACTTCATGAACGGTGTAGATTATTTGGATGTCTCAACACGTTCCCGTATTTTGACGTGGTTAAACAACTCCAATAGCAGACCGATACGATTAAGGCCAGTTGGACAGGACAGAACAACCATACCGGGGGCGCCCCTTCACTATCGAATACACAGTTTAAGCCTTCGATGATGACAGAGTACATTATGATATTAAGATGAAATCGAATACAGTTAATCTTACATGTCTTACACAAAGAGGGTCACCTTTCCATTCAAATGGAACCCGGGGTAAAACTTTTATCATTTCAATGAGTATGTCAAAGTGAACGCTGACGAGGTTGCAAATTGCAAGTAAATACGTGTCTAAGATCGTTATCCCAAGCGGATCTTTCCATTCAGTTGAGTTTAGCTAATCTTTGACTACGCTAGTGGGAAATTAAGATTTTGGTCGTTCTCAATTGATCTAGGGTAACGGTACAAAAACACTGAATCCTGTATAATACATCAGGTTCTTTGTTCAAGGGTTAACCCAGGAATTCCAGTAAAGTAAGTAGTGGCTCGGAAACTGATGAAAGCTGAAAGCCTTGATTTTAGATCAAGGTTTCAAGTTTTGGTACCCACCGGGCAAGAACAAAAGCTATGTCGTGCAACACTATAACAACTGGCTTTCTTGAACCAACTTTCTTAGAGGCGTTAAAACTTTGACGAATTGCAGGTGCCAGTATTTTCTAAAGACTTGTTATCCGTCTTATTACGAGCCTTATTTAGAAAACAAATCCAAGACCACGTGCCTCTCAAATGTTACACTTTTAAGAGTTGCAAAGGTCGTGTTGCCACGTCCACGATCTACCAAATTAGAAAACGACTGAGCCTTTCAGTTGCAAAACTAAAGGTTTCTGCGAAGGGTCGAATGATAGAAGGGTCTTTCTTCCTTCAAAATAAATTTCTTTTAAAGGGTGAAATATTTTATTTGGTTTTCAGTATGGGTCAAATACAGTTGGTGGGTAGAAGAGTCTCACGGGATCTGCAGGTAATATTGGTTGGTTCTGGAAAACGTACGGGTAAAAAACCCCGTCTGCCATGTGCTTAAACCCATAAGCCACTGCAACCTGTACCATCTCTTCATTGCTAGTACTTTTTTAATGGAAGTGTTACTAATCACGGTGTACTCGCCAACCAGCTGTTCCCGTCCGTATATACATTTAAGGGTGTCCTTGGGTTTCTGTTCATTGGAATAGCCAACATGTTGGCTTGAACCGAATTTGGGCCCTGATCTATTAGTCAAGGTAAAGACAAAATTTTTAATTTGCGTACCAGGCCCTCACCAGGGGACAGGGCGAATTCTTACGCCCCGAGAAAATTTCAAGTTGTCATTGACTGAACACTTTTTTACACATTTGCCCCCTTGAAAAATTCTTTCGCCCCTCTTGGAAGCTATTTCGCCCCCATCAGTACCTTTTCTGGCTACGGGCCTGTTGTGTACATTTTACTTCAAAAAGGGTGCGTAGTCGACGTAATGCGATTGCAAGAATAATTTGTTCTAAGAGGTTCGAGATTCTTTGTCTTTCGGTCGTGCTTCCTCCGCCGTCTCAAAAGATACATATCTGAAATCTGGAGGGCAAAAAGAACGTGTGACACAAATTTTACCTGTAGAAATTTGTGCCAACCGATGGTGGTCAGGAGTAGCTAGGGTTTATTTTCCAAAAGTTGGTCATACTGTGGATCTCTTCTTCCAGAGTCTTTATTTGTTTTAGCAAAGATACGTAGTCATCCACAGTTTTTTTATGCACAAAATAATTTCGGGTGTAGTCGATATCACAAAAATAACATTTGTAGGTTGAAATTTTTAATCTAAAACCGACCTTCCCGGGTTGGAAAGAACTGATACTTTTTAAACAAAAACTGAAATATTCACTGATCTCAGTTGCTTTAAAAACTTGCTTGGAATCTATCAAAGGGTGCGAGCTAAGGAAATTTCAATATAATGCCAATAAACTCATTTGGTGTGTTATTATGCTCATCCAAACAACACCCATTAATAAATGTATCAGCCCACCAGGTACATACGGCGGCAATCTTGCCAAAATCATGTTTGCCTGGCGTTTATCTCGATGTCTCGATAAAATGGTCACTCTCCCTCTACAGACTGGCCAAACCAACAGCTCCGTGACCAAGCTAACCGCACTGTTACCAGACAGCTCAGATAGTTGTATGTACCGTTTGCACATGTTATTCAACTATGTATGATAAGCTCGTGATTGCGTATAAGCTACCAAGCCGTGCCACATGAACCAAATTATTTATGCATCATGATATTTTACAAACTAACATATCGCCGTAACCGGTACTTGGCCAACCTTGTACTAATCGCAGTTTGCACCAATGCTGCTCTTGTTAGAATAAATTTGATCTGAATAAGATGTGGGTAACATCAAGACTGTAGAGAAACAAGTCGCACTCTAAAAAAATCAAGTGATGATTGCAGCAATTTAAGACCATTTAACAGTACTTTGAAAGTGCCATATAACGTATAGCACCCAAAGTGCTAAATTATCACCTACTTAGGTGCAATTTTTTCGGTACTTTACAGGTGCTAACATAGATTTTATCGTAATTTGATGGAATTGGTTTGATAACGGTTTATGTTTATTATAATGATGCATACCATGCATAATCCATACCATGGAATGAAGCCATCACCTTTGTCCTCTCGACACTCTGACGAAGTATTAAGGATTCCTTTTTCCCAAACTGGCTCATTATATTGACGTTATTAATGCGTAGGTCATTAAAAACCATTTAAATTCATGTTTACAGTTTATATATTGTACTGAATAATTACTTACAAAATAAAACTTATAAACTATACCAATTACCCGGCTTTAAAATTGCCAAACAGGGAGAATAAGTAGTTATTTAATTCCTTACTAAATGAAAGCCCAAATACGTTTGTCGTCGAAGTTGAAATCGTTGATGAGAAAATTGTCTAGATATATGAGCTACCAAACCGGGATATTCTGCTATTTCCAATAAGCTATCATCACCCATGATGTGCTGTGCATTAGCACCACACAAGTGCTTAAACAGTACTTCAGGTGCTGATGTTTGCTGATTAAACGTCAGCACCCGTTAAGTGCTACCATTTTAGCACTTGATGTTTTAGAGTGCAAGAAGGCTTAGATGGTTATGTGACGTATCTTTTGCCTTTTGATAAGTGAAAAATTCTAAATGATCTCTTCTATCACTTAAACTATAATAAGAGACATGGATATACTTCCAACAAGTGGTCGGTTCAGAATAATGAAGCAAGCATTCGTGTTTATCACAACATGACTCTTTAAGTTATGAATTGCTTAAAAATGTGACAGGTTGGTTCACTTAGGTCGAATCTAGTCATGTATTTATTCCTGCCCCTGGTGTTAGATTCTTTTCAAATTTGAACAGCACTTTTTGGAGCGAAGTTTTCTATAGCTCATATTTCCTGTGCAAATTACGCAATGGTTACAAGTAAAACAAAAGGATTATCAAGTTAATGCTGTCCTATCTCACACTGTCTGGTTGGGTACCATCTTAAAGGATAATTATTCAATATCTTTTAAAATGTACGTTACTTAAACTGTTTATAAATACCTTACTATCTTTTTCCTTACTAATTATAGCCGGGAGGACTGGATATCATTTGGATTCAAGGACACTTTTACCAGAATACGTTGCTTAATAACTTTGTTTATCAAGTTTTTATTTCCCTCTGCTTACGATCTGAGATTCAAAAATAAGTGAACCGTACAATTTAGAGTCGATTACGCCCTTCTTCTCCAACGACGTAGGTCCGTATCTTTAGGATTGTGATAAAGCCTTTGTTAACCATTTGGTTTATTTACGTGACCCAATGTATTTAAATTGATGGTTTTTTTTATCTCATCTGTATAATACGTCTTTGTTAATAATGATAATAAATGTTTGTTCCATCGACCCCCTTTCTTCTTCGAGTAAGTGACAAATATGTTTGTGACAAATTAGTTACTCAAAAATGTTTTTGTAACGAATTATTTGTTGTCGAAAAGAAACGAGGCTGTTTTGAAGAACTTAAAAGCTTTCTTGTGTGAAGCTCTTTTTATCAAAGTATTTTTCATCCACCGACGTTTTATGAAGAAAAGGTCGTTAAAGGGTAATGTGTCGCACGACAAAAGTAATCACTTTATGGAATTCGGGAGATCTTATCAAAATTAAAAGAAAAAGCAAGCTTCACAGATTAATGTATGGGAGGCCGAATAAATCTCGTTTACTTATAAATAAATATCTGACACATTTTCGTCGGATTGACGTCTTCGAAACTTAAAATATGTCACCTCATTTTGATTGATCGCTAGTACGTCCTGTACAGTCACGGGTTGTTCCGATACTACGTGAAGTAAATAAATTTTGTGTGAATTACATTTGTCCTAACTTCTATTTGATTCACTAACGGCTTCGTGTGGATGTGCACACCACTGAACAGTCTTGCAGCTTGTTTCTTTGATGGCTTACCGCGAATCGTCGACAAAAGGGCGGATGTAGTATTTTTGAGGGGGATTCCAGGCTTCAAACAAAAGGGCGGATGCAGCATTTTTGAGGGGGGGAATCCAGGCTTCAAACAGGTGCGATTGTACGGATATTCAGGATTACCTACGTAGCAGGTTGTACGGTGTGCGGTTCCTTGTTCAGTCAGATCCCTTAAATAGGGCTGAACCAATGGAGTGCGCTCCGCGGGGTACATTCGAGATGGTCATTCACCTTAAGGGTGAGACATATAAATGCACTCAACGGACGGGGTTTTATATGTTGAGGCTTTTCAATTCTAATGACCCATGAAGGGAACAAAATCTTTTCTCGAGGGATGCCGCCAAATTCACCAGAGGGGTAGCATGTTGGTGTGGGATCAGAGGCCGAAGACTCGTAAGCTCCGAAATATTTTCAAGTTGCAAGCAATGTAATGAAGTATTTAAGTCTCTTGAAATTGAGCATAAGTCAAACAAGCAACCTGCCGAGCTTATGATACACGTATTTGTCGGTATAAAAAGAAGTATGTATGACGTTAGGGATGTAATGCAGATTTGGAAAAATGATTGGGGGACATGTCTCCCTAATATTTGAGAAATCGCCCATTGAATTTGATTTTTCACACAGTGATTTACTTGAAAATGGGGTCATGCCCCCCCCCATATTGGGAATGGGAATAAATCGCTGCCCTTGGCTGGCACGTTAGACATGGTTTCTAAGAACTATGCATTAAACCAATATAAAGTTTGCCCTGGATTGTTAAAAGTAAAAGAAATGTTAGGTAAATCGGGAATATCGTTTCTATGGAATTAGAAAGGTGAGGTTTCGAGTTATTGGCTAGGAACAACTTTACAACCATAGTTTAAGTGATGTGTATGGAAAGAATTGCAGGGACAAATTCAGCGAAGGGGCCTAGGGGGTCTGGAGATGGGACACTTAGACTCCGAGATTGTACTTCCTGCTAAAACTTTTATGGTAAACAGAAATTAAAAATGAAAGAAAAGAACTATTCAAATAAGTGCAGAACCCCGACGTCTTTATATGCCATATAAGGTTCTGCCCTTCATGTTTGATTGTCAAACTACCGCACCCAGTGAAATGGCATGTTTGCTCCTATTCGTCACATGCTCCTTAAATTACATAGGGCTAGAATTAAAAAGTCGTCAATTTTTTTTAAATACAACTATTTCTATGTCTGTGATTTCCTTTTTAAGAGTAACCAAAATTCACAATTTTCATGTGAATTTTTCAAAAAGTCCCTATGTCGGGAGGGGGTGTCCTCCTACGAACCCCTATACTCCCCCATCGTCGCTTGGCGGCCCGTTCGAGTCTTCGATACTCAGTGGTCACCTACATTACATTGTAGCTGTCAGTATTGCGAGTCCATGCCCTAACCGATTGCGCTGCGAGCCGAGCTGCCGGCGAACGATTTTAAGTATTATTAGTACAGGCCTTATCTCGGTGTCGTAACTTTATAAAAGAAAGACTTTTATTACTCAAACCAGCTCCGTGCTTAAACCTTATTTTAGAAGACGACCCATTACTATGCAAATGCAAGAGCCTTTCAAACCAAAAATAGAACGAATATTGAAACAAAAAGTTTGTGTTTATCAATAAGAGGAATTTTCTAGGGGAAGCATTAGAATCTCTGGCCATTGGTTGAGTTTAGGAAAGGAATCTTGGCATGTATTGTTGGGCTGGGGATGGAAATTTTGTAGGCAATTGCTAGTTAGGGTAAAGGTCTAGGGTATTTCACCTGGTCATGTTTATTCATTAGGGTTCTGGTTGGGTGGGATGAATAACAAGATTTAATTTGGCCAATGGGAATGTGGGAGTTGTCTCTTGGGGGAGTGGCTGCAAGCAGGAACACATGCAGTCACATGGAGGAAAAGACAGTTTTAGGAGAGTCCAGTTTACTTTGGAAGTCAGAGGCAGAGGAAGTAGCCTCAGTTTAGTTTAGGCGTTTATTTAATCTAGTTGTTGGACTCTGAGTTTTAGGTCGACCTGGGATTTCTGTTTTTACTATCTGATTGACTTTCATTTGTTATATTTCCGAGGAGTTCCCTTTCAACACGGACAAGTAACCGTAAACAATGTGTTCGTTTTTGTGTGTGTGTGTGTTCTTGTTTGGAGTCTGGACTTCAGGTCTTGGCAATCACGCCTAGACCCTGACCCCTTCCTCCTGGATTGGCCGTTGGCCCATTAAAACACCACAACGGAGGCCAAGGATCCCAACCCCTCAACCCTCAGAGAAATTTCGTTACAATATGATAAAGATTTGTATAAGATGATTGTATAATTTTGTGAGCATTTAGTAGCTGCAGTCTATTTTGATAAAGGTAATGCCGCTTCTGTTGCTTAGAGCCATTTGTGACAGTTTCCTCTGCTTTCTATTATAATTTTATTTTCATTTTCATTTTCAATTTCTTTATTTTGTGTGTTTTAATACGTTTTGTCATACTATTATTATTTGCTTTATGTACAAATATTTTATTAGTCTCATGCACCATTTGAAGAAAAATGAAGAATAAACTGAAACTGCATTTTGCTCACTGTTCCTCTCCTTAGTCCATGTCTTGAAACTTGTTGTTGTTTACATAAGCGAATCATACTACAAGTGCGAAAGCAATACGACAGAAAACATTTACAACAGTACTAGTTGTTGAAAAAGTTATGAATACGTCAACCATATCATAAAAACCAGGTATATATCTCGCAGATTGATATGGATACTAATACGGGGGAAGGGTTAAGACTTAAGTTTAACAACTAATTTCACGATGCTGGGTACTATACATACGTTCGTAAAACGTTTATTCATGATCCCCCTGTCACCCACAGTAGAAAGTGTATATATAGTACCTAGTCGCAGGGGCGTACCGAAGGTTTAATCTTTGGGGGTGCAGAGATCATATTTTGTCGACAGATCTGGTGATACGTAAAACGAGCCCGAAGCGCGAGCTTTAGCGGTGGGGTCCAGGGGGTGAAGTCCCCGGAAGCTCTGAGGTTTTAGCATATTTCTGGGTAAAAATTAAGTCCCAGGATAGGTATATTTTGGTTACTGATACATTAATCAATGCAAAGATTCCTAATAGTTTTAATGTGTTAGGCAATTCCTCACGTCATGCCACTATATTTCAGGAGCTAAACCTGAAGTTCAGCATTATAACACTACACTCGTCAGGCGTTCAAATACAGATAATGTTCAAAAAGGCGACCGGCGTTCAAAAATGGAGAAGTGTCCAAAATCTTAACACTAGCGTTCAAAATATGCTTCGAACGCCAGGATGCATTCCAGTTGCGTGCACAGGATTTCTTGTAAGGAGGGCTATGCAGTATGTCGTGTGATCGCCGGCCTGGGGAGGGGTCTAAGGAGAGGGGGTGTCCCCCTCCCGGACCCTTTGGGAAATTTTTGGAATTTGAAAGTTGCCTAGATCGCAAATGGTGCAAATATTGCAATATTTGAGTGTATTTCTGCCTTAATGAGGAACCAAAAAAATCTTGGTGACAAATATTTTACTACATAAAAATATTGCGGCTCCGACGTAACGCACGGAATCAGTCTAGTTTCTGTACTTCGAGATGGAAGTAGGGTAGTGGGGCTCAAAGGTTAAACTAAAGGCTTGTGAATTAGAAGTCCTGTCGCAATTAAAGTAGACACATATGATATGTTGACAGCAAGTAACTGGTAAAATTAGTTTGGTGAGGCTGATTCTGTCAAAATTCACACCCGCGTAGAATTTGCTTGTCAGATTTTTTTGTGCGACATTGTCGTGCAAATAGGGCTGGCTTCAACACTGGTCATATGACCCGAAATAGCGCACCTATTCGGAAGCCTTAATTTCCCTTTCTTTCCCCGAGTTGCCGACGGACTCGGTCACTCGTCCAATTACACCGACAGTCGTTGATACGGCTGACATATGCATGGTGAGTTTGCCGACGGGCCTTCAACTTGAATGGGCCAATTAGATGAAGAGCCGAAAATCGAAATAGCCAATAACAGACTGACCGCATGTTCCCGTTCTCTCTTTCCCTTTTTTTCTTCTTTCCATTCTCCGTCTTCCCTTTCCTTCCCCTTTCCTTCCCCCTTCCTTTCCCTTCTTCACTCTTCTTTTCCTCCTCCCCTCTTTTCCTTCCCCTCTCCCCTTTTTACCGACAGACCAAAAATTTGCCGACGGCGACCAAAAATTTGCCGACGGCGACCAAATATTGGGGGTGTGACACCCACCCCCCCCCCCGCTCGCTACGGACCTACCTAGACATAGATATCGTGTTGAGGAGTACAGAATCCATTGCGATTTAGCTTGTATGATGTCGGATAAATCCATAAAATTCAAACAAAACAAAACATTAACGTCCTGAACAGGTCTAGGCTATTTTACAGCAAAGTCACGAGTTCAGAGTGAACAATACCAAGTCTTTGTCCCTGCTTTCCGAGTCAGAGTATTTAGAATCGTGACTCGAGAATAAGACTCTTCTCTAGTAATACATCACTGTGTTTTACGTAATAAAAATAAAATTACGAGAAATGGAGGTTTTTTTGTATCCTGGGTGTTCGAACGTTTTATTTTACTAACCCTAAAATCTTATTTTACTGATTTTTCTTTCCAAAGAATAAGAATACACAAATACGCAGAGTTGAAAAGTTGGATCGGAAGTCGGTTAGTCTGACTTCTCATACTCTACTTTTCCAACTTCTGACAGCAGGTTTACTAAGACCGTAGTGAACACCCCCCCCCCACACACACACACGCACACACACAAACTGCATGCCCTCTAATGACGTCCCTGCATAGGCTGAATTTGGTGAAATCTTTCATAGCCTACATTGTGTTTTGTTATTTTTTAATTACCTTCTGCTCCCCTCTTCAAACTTTTGTGGCATAGTTTTGCCGGAATCGAGAAGGGCATTTTGTCTGCTCAACAATGGTGCCTCTGACCACATTAACATCTCCTGTTGGATCAGTTAAAATAGTAACGAATGAGTCTGGATGCCCATATTGTAATTTACCGTCTAACAGTCCAATAACAACTTATATCTTTGTTACAAAGATAACAATACTCAGGTTAACTTAGAGCTAAGGCCTAAGATCTTGGAGGCAAGCGCACCGCTAAGCAGTGGGTTTCGGAGATAAAGCCCTGCCCCGTGACGAAAGTGAGAAAAGAAAATAAATCCCAAGAATTACTTTTTCAAAAGCCCAGTTATTACCTTTTTATCTGTCTCCTTCCCTCCCGGGAAGTTGTCACTGAAACTTTTCAGACGGGCAGAAGCAAGGCCCTAGGCTTGGCGGACCGGCTGTCACAGGCGCTATTGAGTCAGTGGCGTAGCTAGAAATTCATAACTGGGGGCAGAGCACATTTGGGGAACCAAACTGTGCACGCGTAGCGTGTACCGCGAGCGCGTAGTGTGAAGCCCAAAATGAGTGGGGTCCAGGGGCCGGCCTTAGGGCTCCTGGTGGGGTCCAGGGGCAAATCCCCGGTGGGAGTTTCAGGGGGCGAAGCCCCCGGAAGCTCCTGGGTTTTAGTATTTCAGAAGCCTCAGGAAAACTGTTTCGAACGGAAATTTTCCAGTGT
>WURT03009262.1:0-16503 GCA_009936505.3 Holothuria glaberrima
GGATTGTCTCTGGGATGATTTACCGTTGATCAAGGGTAATATTTGTGAAGCGCTTTGAGACTTATCGTTAGTGTAAAACGCTATATAAGAACAAATTATTATTATATTACTTCTCATATTTAGTATATAGGTTTGCCATGTTAAAAGAAAAACCCTGTTGTTTTTGGTGGAGGTCAAAGATCATTTGAGGTCACCAGAGTTCAAAAACCGAAAACATTCTAAACACTTTATTTTAAGATAGCAATGCCGGACCATTTTCATATTTGGTATATAGATTTGTCATGATGAAAGAAAGAAATATACTTTCTTTTGTGGTGGTCAAAGGTCATCTGAGGTCACTGGAGGTAAAAATGCGAAAACCTTGTAAATGACTTGTAAAAACGATTTATCAAGATAGCGACACTTCATATTTGGTAAATGGATTTGCCATTTTGAGAGGAAGCACCATATTGTTTTTGGTGGATGTCAAAGGTCATTTTAGATCACAAGAGGTCAAAAACTGAAAACCCTGTTTACACGATATTTCAAGATAGCATTGCAATGACTGACGCTTTTTATATTTGGTATATAGATCTGTTATGATAAAAAGAAGAGCCCTATTGTTCTTGGTGAGGGTCAATGGTCATCTAGATTACCAGAGGTCAAAAAGCAAATTTTCCAAAAATTCCCAAGATCGTCATCTGGGGTCAACAAAGGTCAAAAGGCAAAATTTTCCAAGAATTCCCGATATCATTATCTGGGGTCACCAGAGGTCAAAATTGACCTATGGTCAGCAGATGAAAAATTGCCAAAACCTATTATACTTGGTGTCTGCTAACATTACATTACCTAAAAGAAGGAGTCAAGGATTATCTGAGAAAATCTCAAAATTTTCTACGGCAAGGAATACTAAGGCCTTTTGACTTTCTGGTTTATTTTTGTTCTGTCCATTTTAGGTGCCAATAGGCGGGAGGGGGACACCAATTGCCACCTTGTATCCGTAACTGTATGTTCATAGGTTAAATTAGTGCGCACACACGCTACTCTGCTAAGCTTTGGGGTGCAAAGAAATTAGCAAACATTATGAAACTTTACATCTTACTATAGGATAGGGTATCCGTGATCTGGATTGAAAACTGGATAAGTTGTAATGCCGTTTTCTTTTTGTTAAAGGATGTGCCATGCAGGAAAGAAGAAGAGGGAGCTAACAAGAAATGGATGCGTCAATCAGAGGAGGTAAGAGATCCCCGATGATTCACGTTAATACAACTGGGTCACTATAGCAAGTCATCGAGAAACACTATGTATACAGGCCCGTAGGCAGGCAAGGTACCCACAGTACTGAAGGGGGCGAAAATTTTTCAGGGGGGGGGGCGGACCGAATGTGTAAATTAATCGGGCTTGTATGTATATCGCGTACTCTTGTTTTGAAAGAACTGTATGGAGTTGTTCTACATGTCTGCACTGTCAAGATTAGGGCAATTCTATTGTATCACAACTTTCTTAAATTGAATTGTTAAAACGACTTGAATCTAACGCGGCATCAATTTGACAAATTAAGTCAAAATTATCTGTAATATAAGTAATTGCCTTAAGGAATTTGGTCTAAACTTTGACTAACCTGTATTTAGATTGACTCAACTAGATAAGTGGTGTTGTAGTTTACTGGTAATGCATTGTAAGTTATTCAATGTGGCTACTATACGTTGCGCCATGGTTATTCATAAAGAAAGGATAATAATGGTCACCATCTCGATAGTGAAATAGCTTTCCACAATACAGTGGTAAGTGTAAATTGCCAAAAAAATCTGTCACCTTTCGATTTCACAGTGATTAGGAAGTTAGGCATATTTAAAGGGAGAAGGCAGTCGCCCAAAGTTTATTTTCAAACATTTTACAGATCTCCCCTTACTTCTCTTACAAGTATTTTTCATAATGTTCCTGTATTAAATCATTGAATATTGAATGAAATCCAAGGAATTATTCTGCATAAATTTACTAGAAATAAGTAACAAAAATATTGTCACGTGATTGATAGGAGCCAGTCCAGAAGGATGACAGGCACACTGGTTCACATGGGGGGCACGAACTCGCGAGACCGAAGGTTCACTAGATCGAAGGTTTTGCTAATCCGCTTGACCGAAGATCTACATCGACAGATAGTGTTAGATGTAGGGTTGGAATTCGGGTAATATTACGTTTAGGATGAGACTAGCCTCAGTTAGGATTAGGATTAAAATTGGGGTTAGGATCAAACTATGCGTTAGGATCCTCGGTCTAGTGAACCGTCAATCTAGGGAACCCTGCCCTACAACAGTATCGGTCGTTTTCACCTCACAAACATGTAGATTGCATGTGTTTACAGAATAATCTGTTGTTTGTTTTCCTTTTTGGGTACAATTTAAGAGACGTTTGGACAGACAGGGAAGTTGTCCTAACATGACAGTAAAGAGGTCTTTCATACACCGTCAGTGCCTTTTAATCTGGCATTCTTTCCTTCACGGTGTCTTATCGATGCGCGGGCACAGCAAGACCTTTTGATACTATCAAAGAGTTCAAAGAGTTGTGATACAATAAACGCCTGGCCCTCCAAATGTCCACCACACAGCGAGACGTGTAATGCAGTGACGATGGTGAAAAACCTGTTTAGGTCCTACCCAGACCCCAATGCACCCAATCAGGATGTGTCTATAAGCTTTTGTTTGCCTTGTAAATATGCTGATCTTTCCGATAGCTTTTTCGAAATGTTTTAGCTGGCCAATGTGGTGTTCGTAGAAATATGTATGATCCGTGCAATCAACACTTCAACTGATCTTTGACACGATTGTACAAGGCACTAAGCGGCAGACAAATTCTCTTACCACACACTGTGGGGTTCCTTTCCCGAAAACAAATTGTACCGAGTTAAACCAACGGTCGGAACTGGGGTACATAGAGCCCCCAGTAAACGGAGAGATGATTTAGTCCTGACTAGGGCTCGCATCGGTCACACTTGCCTTACCCATGCCTATTTACTTCATGGGGATGAGAGACCATGTTGTATACCCTGTGATTGTGCTGCCACCGTCAGTCGCATTCTCGTTGACTGTTATGAATACTCCCATATTCGCCAGAAGTACTACGTCGTGCCAGACTTGAAAACTTTATTTGAGCAGACAGATCCTTCCCTCATTTTGGGCTTTCTCAAGGAAAGCAAACTGTATAGAAATTTTTGACATGACTCCCGCATTTGCCTGGGCCTTTCGGTAGAATTTGACCCTACCTACCTTTTTTTTTGGTTTATTGTAACCCAACATTGCACCTTTTTCTTTTCTAGGTGACACCATATAACACAATCGTGTTGGTGTGTCGTAAAATCCCATCTAACTAACTTACCACACACAATCTTACATTAGAGGGCCTTCATAATAACCAAATGATATAAAAATTAGGCCAAAACATTATCTTTGCAGAAATACAGCATTTTCATTTTAAGTTCCCGAAAACAAATTTACCCGTCACTCAACTCAGCTTCCAACTTGTGTATGGAGCATGTTAAAGCGTTATAAGGGAATTTGTGTTGTTACTGACTCTTTCCACACGAAATTATTCAAAAGTCCCAGCAAAAGAAGCCCTAGTTGCTGTGTATACATTTTTACAACAGAAAAATAACAATCAAGCAATGAGAGAAGAATAATATTTCATTTTTCTTGTATAAAATGGGACACATGATGAGAGCAACTGTATCAAACATATTTTAATAACTATTTTTCTTAGTATTCTGTTATATTATATTAAAATTATCATATTGGCGGCCATGTTGCTGTTACCGCCTTCTTGGGTGACCAGAATTTTAACAGAGCAGTTCTGGAATATAATTTCTGATTATTTTCCTCAAGACATAGCTAGGTATTAAGAGCAACTGTGTAAAACATATTTTAGTTAATAATTTATTCACAATTTCTATTTATTATATTGACGGCCATTTTGTTGTTTCCGCCATCTTTTTGACCTGGATCCTGGAAAATGTTCAAAAATACTTTCGAGTTTC
Source organism: Holothuria glaberrima (assembly GCA_009936505.3). Classification (NCBI taxonomy): domain Eukaryota; kingdom Metazoa; phylum Echinodermata; class Holothuroidea; order Aspidochirotida; family Holothuriidae; genus Holothuria; species Holothuria glaberrima. The sequence continues at coordinate 4,010 of WURT03009262.1, forward strand.
ATAAAAGAATATGGACAGGTTTCAGGTACAATTGTTTCAAAAATGTTTTCAATAGTTGTTTTTCCATATCCAAAAATACACCATATGTATATCACAGTTATAATTAATAATAAATAACTGTCACTTTGGTGGCCATTTTGCTTTTCCGCCGTCTTGGTTGACCTGGATTCTAACAGAAATATTAAAAAAATATATGTCCCGATTATTTCTAATTCAATATGGCCAGACACTAAGAGTAACTGTGCCAAAAGTGTTTTCGTACCCTTACCGAAGGCAAACGCAGGGTCGTAACCTGGGCGAAATCTCAAGGGGGAGGGGGTGGGGGTGGGGGGGGGGGGTTCGAGTTCATGACTACGTCCAGTGGCGTACTTAGGATAGTAGGATAGTTGTCACTCCAGCGGATCCTTTTTTCGTCACTCACTGCTGCCTTGAGGAAGGAATCTAAGAGAAGGGGTCAAAGGGTAGGATGTGAAATTTGTGTAACGTCGTTCAGGTGCAAATTGGTGCTATCTTTGGCAAAACTTCGAACTGATCATATCTAGCTCTTTCTTGGGGGTGTGTCTAAAGTAAGGGGTCAGACACTTCTACACTTTGGGAAGTTTTTGTTTACATAAGATTACTAAGGTGCAAAATGGTGCTATCTTTGAGAAGGCTTTGTACTTGTACAGTAACGTGATTGAAAATTTTCGCTTTTTGTGCCTTCCTCTATCTCCCTTTTGGCTGGTGTCAGGGATAGGGTCCCTCCCTCTTTGAGAAATTTTTGACTTTCTAAGGTTGTTTGGATACAAAATGATGCTTACATTGCCAAAGCGAGGGTGCGTGCGTGTGTGTATGTATGTATGTATGAGTTTGTTTGGCATTCAGACGAGGACCTAAACAATGGATTTCAGATCCTCCGAAAGAAATTCAAAAGATTTCTCAAGTCCTGGAAAGTTTTAACAATAGACAATCTATTGTTAAGGATAGGGTTAAGGAAGCAAACACAAAGGAGATAACAATGAGGTCCTTGGTTTGTATGAAAAACGTACTTGGGTGTATGTATCTGTGTATGTGTGTGATGGTTACCTTTTAAACACGATATCTCAAGATAGCAATGACTGACACTTTTTGTATTTAGTATATAGATTTGTCATGTTGAAAAGAACCCTACTGTTTTTGGTGGAGGTCAAAGATCATTTGAGGTCACCAGAGGTCGACAGCCGAAAACCTTGTAAACACGATATCTCATGATAGCAATGACTGACACTTTATATTTAGTATATAGATTTGTCATGTTGAGAGAAAGAACCTTACCGTTTTTGGTGGAGGTCAAATGTCATTTTAGGCCACAAGAGGTCGACAGCCGAAAACCTTGTAAACACGATATCTAAAGGTACGAAGCTTGGATAGATATATGTAGTATGTGGATGCGTTATGGTGAGAAAAAGAACCTTCTTGTTTTTGGTGGAAGTGAAAGGTTATCTGGGGTCATCGGGGTCAAACTCTGAAACCTTGTTAACAAGATATCTCAAGATAGGAAGCTTGGATAGATTTCATACCTGGTGTGTGCATGCCTTATGGTGAGAAGAAGAACCATGTTGTCTTTGGTGAAGGCCAAAGGTCATCTGGAGTCACCAGGGTCAAATTCTGAAAACCTTAACACGATTTCTCAATGCAGGAAGCTCGGATAGATTTTGTTCGTGGTACACGGATGCTTTATGATTAGAGGAAGAACCTTTTTGTTTTAGAAGGTCAAAGGTCATCTGGGGTCATTAAAGGTCGAAAAGCAAAATTTCCCAAGAATTCTCAAGAAAATTCTCAGTTTTTCTATGGCAAGGAATCACTAAGCCTTTGGACTTTCTGGTTTGTTGATTTTGTCTGTGGCATATGGCATGGCGCCATGACACAACCAGTGCCTATTTTTATCCACTGGGTGCGCTACTTGGAGGGCCACCATCGACTGGTGCGTTGCATAGCCTGTCGATACTTCGTCAAAATACTTCCCAGGTTGACGGAAAAGGCCCTTTCTAGACCTCCAAAGTTGCATTCTTTGAGAGTTCATGCTTTGGACTTCAAGAAAAAGTTAAACTTGAAAAACTTGTTCGATTAGTGTTAGATCACTTTGTAGGAGAAAACAGGACTAAAGGTACTCCACATGCGTATTGATTTTAGCATATAATTTAGGGTAATTATAAGCTATTATAACCAAGCTGAGGCAACGCTTGAGAAACATTCCCGAACATCTTTAACGTGTAGGCTTCAGATGTGTTGTGTGCATTCTACATGAGGAATGAGGTTCGTTCGTCAGTGCGAGTTACTCCCATGAGAGCCCGTCTGAAATGGGTCCGGAACCTCCCCGGGAAATTTGTTAAAGAATGAACTTTTATCCATGTGATACCCTAGGTCCTGAGCCTTAAAAACATAATCAGTAATGCGGAATTTTAAGCATTTTCAGATTTTTTTCAAGTGGGACTCATTTAAGGTTTGGAAATCTCAGGGAAAAGCTGCCCCACCTGCCCCCAGATTACGGCCTTGGAAAGAAATCTGTGTAATCTTTTTGGAATGTGAATTAGCGTGTGTATCTGTGTGTTTATGATGATTACCGTGTGAACACGATTTCTCAAGATACGAAAGATGGATACTATTCATACTCTGTTTATGGAATTATCATATTAAGCGGAAGAATGCTTATGTTTTGGATGGTGGCTAGAGGTCATATGAGGGCACCAGAGGACAAAACTAAATACCTTATAAACACGATACCTCAAGGTAGGAAGCATGCATTCTTTTAATACTTTGCATGTGGATGCATTATAGTCAGAAGATGAATACTCTTGTTTTGGTAGAGGTCAAAGGTTATCTGAGGTCACCGGGCTAAACTGCGGAAACCTTGGAAATCACCGGTAAACACGATATCTTAAGATAGGAATGATATGACTTTTCATGTTTGGGCCAAAGCGACGATTATCTTATTGTCTTGGGACGGAATTTGATACACTGGTCTACTTGTGCCTACGTACATGTAGCTTCTGTGCATTATTCATTGGTTTCATAAAAACAGGTCAGTTACAGACCGTCACATTAGAAAAATCTGCCCCTTGAAAGTGGACTTCATGACTTGGCCGATAGCGTCACGACTTGGCCAATCATTTTTTAACAATAGAGAACCGCAAACAACAAAACGTCCTTCGAATTTCTATACCAGGTCTTCACAGCCCGACAAAAGACTGGGAGCTCAGATTACCTTAGAAGTATAGGCGGTCACTGGACCATGTAATCTGCAAGAATGTGGCCTTTTTGTCAGTTGCTTAACAAGGAAAGACTTCAAGGACAGGATAAGTTTGTCCAACTTTTCAAGGGAGCGAATTCTCTAATACCAAACACAATGAAAAGTTACACATCTTAAGGTGTTGCCATGGTAACAAGTATGTATTGATGTGGCGGGACGGGTTAGGTAAAAAGGTGAGAAATGCCACACGTGTCAGAAGGAAACTTTACCAAAGTCATAGGGGATCATATTGGAGGGTCTACAGATTTTAAACTAAACATGATGTACCTTCAAAACTGAATACAAGGTTGAGAAATAGTCCATATATGTGATAATAGCTGTCAAAAACATGATTATGACTGGGCAATTTAAGTCATGAGTTAATCTAGGAGAGCAACTTAGAAGTCTGGTGACATGAAAATGACATCGTTGGATATTTGGTGTAAAAAGTATTAAAAGTCTAGAAAATAGCCACGATCCCCATCAAAATCCTTAGAAAATTGACCACTTCGCAGGTTGATTTCTATTTCACACTTTATTATGGATAAACATGAGCCAAGTATGCAAATTTGTGATGTTGAGAGAGGAACTAGCCAAATTTGGCGAATGTTATCCTTTGTTTTTCCAACCTTCATTTCAAGAACAGTTGCAACATTAGTACGCCCTGAGGGATTTACTTGTAAGTAAAAAATGTGTCTTTAAAAAATGTGTCTTTAAAACATATCAGTATCACTCATCAACCTGTAAACTATGTATTGAGTAATTAGGAGGGTAACAAAAGAAATGCCAACCCTCTGCAACACTGAATATCATTTTTTTACATATGCAATGAGTTACTTCAGAAAACGTTCACACTCTAAACAGTAATATCTTGAGAACCATAAAAAATATTGAAATAAGTCCAACGGATCTTTCCTTGGGAAATCTAACTGTTTAACTGCCAAGTTAACTCAGGCCTTTGTGCCGGCATGCCATCAGGACTTTTAAAATAACCATAAATTAAAATTTCGTCCACGACACTTGGTTTCGTCCCAGCGTAAAGACATGTTAGCTGACATGAAAAATTAAGCTCTTACTATAAACATTAAATAACATCATTACCATTGCGGATTGGCACTTTACAACGATTTTACGTGATTTTGGCAATATTTCATTTATTTTGACGTCCGTTTTGTTTTTCTGCCATCGTGGTTGATCTGGTTCTCTGTAGAAAAGTTCCAAACAGTAAGTTTAAAATATTTATCACAACTTACTGTTAAAGGAATTCAGTCAAAAATATTTTTATTTTTAAAGATTTCTATGTTATTATTTTATAAATTACCAAATATTCATAATTTTTGCCTTCATTTTGTTTTAGGCAGCCGTTTTAGATGAGCGAGACACCAAACATCTACGGTACCACTTAATTTCTTTTTCAAAGACCTTTAGGTTTGAGAGTGTGTGAGGGGGAGGGAGGAGGTGCCCGTTAAGTGCCCCTGGTAAATCCCTGCACCGTACCTATCGTTTTCATCTTTAGGATGCATTTTTGTTTTTCTTTAGTTTAGTATGTCGAAAACAAATTGTGCCATGCTGTCGGGAGAAACAATACTGGAAAAATATATAGGGCTAATGGTACCATATGAATACTGATTGGAGGAGGCATACTGGGAGAAGTGAATTCATTTTTTATTCCTTGCCGAACAAGGAATCTATGCTATTGTGATGTCTTGGTGTGTGCATGTATGTGTGCTTATGTGTGTGTATGTGACGCTTAGCTTGTAAACACGATATCTCGAGGTAGCAATGACTGACACTTTTCATATTTGGTATATTGATTTGTCATATTTAGAGAAAGGACCCCATTGTTTTTGAAGGTCAAAGATCATTCGTGGTCACCAGTGATCAAAGACCGAAAACCTTGTAAACACGATATCTGAATATAGCATAATATTGACCGACGGTGTTCATATTTAATGTATAGATTTGTCATGTTAAGAGAAAAAACCCTATTGTTTTTGGTGGAGGTCAAAGGTCATCTGAGGTCACCGGGGGGGTAAACTGCGAAAATCTTGTAAACACGATATCGCAAGATAGCAATGACCGACAGTTTTCATATTTGGTGTAAAGATTTGTCATGTTGAGAGGGAAAACCCTATTGTTTTTGGTGAAGGTCAAAGTTCATCTGAGATCACCGGAGGGTAAACTGCGAAAACTTTGTAAATGGCTTGTAAACATGATATCTCAAGATAGCAATGGCAGACACTTTTCATATTGCGTATATGATTTGTCATGTTAAGAGAAAGAACCCTAAAGTTTTCGGAAGAGGTCAAAGGTCATCTAAGGTCATAGAGGTTAAACAGTAAAAACCTTGTAAATGGCTTGTAAACACGATATCAGAAGGTATCAATGACCGACAGTTCTCATATTTGATATATGTTTGTCACGTTAAGTGAACGAACCTTATTGTTTGTGGTGGAGGTCAAAGGTCATTTTAGGTCACCGGAGGTAAAAAACCAAAAACCTTGTAAACACGATATCTTAAGATAGCAATGACAGAAACTTTTCATATTTGGTATAAAGATTTGTCATGTTGAGTGAAAGAACGCTATTGTTCTTTGGTGGAGGCCAAATGTCACTTAAGGTCACCAGAGATTATAAACTGTGTAAACCTTGTAAATGGCTTGTTAACACCATATCTCGTGATAGCAATGACACGTGTGGTCACCAGAGGTTAAATCATGAAAACTTGTAAAAAATTATGCAGTCAAGAAGTAAAAATTTGAGGGATGAACCCGAGTGAAACAAGGCACTCCTTTTTGGCAAGAAATCACTTATCCTTTGGGCTTTTTGTTTCAATTGTTTGTATGTCAACTTTTGCTCGTGAGAAAGTTTCCCTCCTCCTCGTTAACCCATTCCAACGTATCTGGGGTAGAAATATCTTACGATCATCTCTTGCCTTCTTGGAAGATACGTTACTTACACTTTGGGTGAATTTGTTTTTAAAATTAATCACCGGAATATTTTTGAATCAGAAGCAAGCATGGTAGGCCGTGTTCTCTTTAGTACCTCTCAATTTTTATTCGATCAGAAATCAGTTGTCGTAAATAGTTTCACCTTTTATCTTCCTTTCATACTATCTTTAGGGACTTCGACCTGTACTTGCCTGCAAATACAAACCGTCTAGTACAGTGATTCTCAAAGTGGTCCCTACCTCCCTGGGGAGCGTTGGGAAATTTCAGGTGGGCGCTACAGAGTAAATAGGGAATAGGGGGGTATTGGCACTGATTTTGGGGTCCCTGGCGAATCAGGCTCGTAGCCAAGGGGCGAAGGGGGAAGCCGCCCCCCTTGAGCATATTTTTTGTATTTTTTAATGACTTTTTTAAGATATCGCTAGTAACTCAAAACAGAACAGGTTAAGATGCAATTTACAAGACCTGGGAAGTGCCATTTTCAGCGATCTGTGAGGCATTTAGGCAAAAATTTTTTTGACGCTTCGCACCAAACTATGGTGTCACTACGGTTAGGTAGTTTGCCTACAGGCTGCGCCAACTCCTTGGCAAATTTCTGGCTACGCGCCTGCTGGCGATTACGACATCACTGCATCGATTTAGTGCATAATAAGGCATTCAGGGGGTCTGTTCCCCTGTGCTAGATCTTCCCTCCGTATCTTTCTCACTCTACTCCACCTTCCCAGACCCCTTCCCCCTCTCTTCCCAAAATAAATTTTGAGACCAAAAGTTATCCAAAAATGGCATTAAAAATTAAAAAAACTCCACCACTAGGTCAAATTTCTTCGGCCCATTCTTCCGCAAAGTTAACAGAGCGAAATATTGTTGAGCATCCGACTATGAATAGTAGGATGAGGCGAAGGGTAGGTGAGGGGGCATTGGTACAGTTGAAGATGGTTGAAGGGGGCGTTTATCTAAAAAAGTTTGAGAACCACTGCTCTATTATATAGTATATACATGTAAACATAGTTGTAACGCGGGGTGAGTACAATACTTTAGGTCTCTAACGCTCTGTTACTCTGGGTAGGACTGATATCCTAATTTGTAACGTTTTTTTCTTTTGGTATGAACTGGCCCTCTAGTTCTCTAATGCTCCCTTTCCCTGGGTAGGAGATGGGACGCTGGTTGATAATGCTGTTCCCCTGGGTAGGAGCTGGTGCTCTAGTTATCTTTACTGCTCATTTCCCGTGGATAGAAGTATAATACCGTATTCTCTAATACTTCCTCCCCGTGGGTGGGAACAGATACTTTAGTTTCAGTGCTTTTTCTCTGAATATGAGCTGGAATTCTTGTTGTTTAATGTCCCCTTCCATTAGATGGGAGCGGATACGTTATCCTCTAATGCTTCCTTTCCCAGCCAGTGGGTAGGAGCTGAGTCTCTTTTATAATGCTCTCTTCCCCTGGGTACAGACTAGTACTTTATTCCGTATCGCTTCCTTGCCCCGGTTAGGAGCTGATGTTCTTTACCTCTCATCCTCTCTTACCTGGGTTGGAGCTTACAATATAGTTCTCCAATGCTTCTTTCCCCGGGTAGGAGCTGAAACTCCACTCTGTAATAGTCTACATTTGTTTGATTTGTAGATGCCTTCGGACCACAGCCGCCACCTCTACTGGAATATTTGCAGCAGATACTTCGAGGTTACTCAGATGGGCAGATTTTAAAGGTAAACGTTTAGAAACTGATTGCATAATACAAATTAATTAGGTCATTGAAGCCTTGAGATTCGTTTATTGGAATTGCTCAGTTTGTCACATGAATTTGCGCCTTCCTTTGTGGTCCGCGTATGAATTTTTTCAGCGTGATGCTTCTCACTTTGAATACGAGTACCGGCATACTTTCATCTGCCCCGCAGTTATTTTGACTGTTTCATGAAGTGGAAATTGCGATCATTTCCCCGATTTTACCAACCTAACCATGTTTCAATATTAATAATCAGCCTGTTTGATTCAAAAATGCAGTCTTAATCTCAAAGGATTATAAACCGTTACATAGTTCTATCGACTTTCATGTATTCTTTAAATGAACACTTTTATAACAATGGATGTTGTTCATTTGCGGTCACCAAACTGCCAGACGTCAGAAAATAAAATCCTTGTAAACAGAATAGGCTGTATCAACTGATTTCAAGCTAAGGGTGCAGATTTGTTGTAAGCAGTATATGTGTCCTGTGTTTTGGTTAAAGTTGAAAGTAACCTGTGTTCATAAGTCATTGTTAGCACATTATTTTAAAAAAATGTCGTTTGTAGGTCTGTTATATTTGGGTTGTTGGTGTCTTGCATTATTCAGATGATCTCTATAGTATTTGGTGAAAGTGCAAGGTAATTTGTGGTCACCAAACGTCAAAATCAGTGCAGGCGCCTATCGGTGTTTGTGTTTGTGTGTGTATGTGTGTGTGTGTGGGGGGTGGGTGTCTCCATCCGACAAAAGAAAGGAAAAAAGAAAAAGGGGGGGGGGGTGGGTGTCTCCATCCGACAAAAGAAAGGAAAAAAGAAAAAGTCAAAGTAAAAGACGAAAAAGAATTACGAAATAGGAAAGTGTTACAAAACGCTTCTAAAGGAAGCATTTCAATGACAATCACGTATTTTAAAAGATATTGGTGGATTTGGTTTACTACATAATCGTGCAACTTTCATAAATGTCTTGTGTAAAATAGTGGGCGCATCATCAAACGTTGTCCGAAATTTACTCTCACAAGATCAGGTCAAACAAAAGTGTGATTACACAGTGTTAAAAGAGTGGGTCCGTCATCAAACCTTGTCTGAACTTTACTCTCACAAGATCCTGGCCGGGTCATACCGAAGACTTTTTTTGTTTTTGGAACCTACTGCCCTTGTGCATGGTGCTCAGCATAAGCAATGGAGTAGGGAACAAGCCAGTGAGCCACAACTGTAAAAAGGCCGTGGCCGGCTCGACTTAAACCAATTGGTTAGAAACTGGGTCGTAAAACCTCATCTAACTAACTTAACCTAACCTAACTTAACTAACCAACCAACTAACTAACCCACTCACTCACTCACTTGGTCGGGTCAAACAAAGATGTGTTCAAGCGAAGGTATTGGACACGAAAGTTTCCCTTCTTAGGGAATAGAAAACCAACACCGTCTTAAAATAAGGGGTTTAGACTGCGACATGCAATTTCTATTTTATTAGTCAACATACAAATATTATCAGTGCGTTGTATAAGGGGGGGGGGGATAAAAGCAATCTGGAAGCGTACAGTATTTGAAAGGATTTGAAATTTACGTTTTATGTATTTCCAATGTTAGGAACTTCTTCAAAATGCTGAGGATGCCGGGGCGTCAGAGGTTACGTTCATCTATGATAAACGTCAGTTTGGAACAACTACCCTTTTTGCGCCGACTTTGTCAGAATTTCAGGTACGTAAATGTTTTCTAGTATCTGAACCTTTACATTATCACCAGTTTATGTTAATGCAACAATTTTAGACAGTTTATTGGTTACGACACAGGAGGCAGCATTGTATGTAACCACTGCAATCAAGTTGGGTGGGTGTGTTTGTCTGTGTATATGTGTGTATGTGTGTGACGCCAACTTGTGTACGAGCAAACGCACAGTGAAAAGATCTGCTGTGCATGATATTTGGCAGGCATATTTACCAGGGTGTAAAGTTTCCCCCAATTGCTTTTGACGCCAAGATCATGCATATTAAGGAGTGGGCGGGGCTTAACGTAAAAATCTTAAAATTACAATGTCTCCCAGTAAGGACGGCTGATTAGCTTCATATACTTATCTAGAGTATCCAATAGGTAGATGAAATAGTTTCTTTGAAATAGCATATCATGTCATTAACATTAATGAGTGGGTGGGGTAAATTTTAAATGGCTGAAATGCTGGTGTACAGGCAAACTCACAGTAGGCAAGTTCTGCTGTACATGGTACTTAGTCGGTTTGTTGACTTGACGTGAAGTCAAACGTACGATCGTCAAATGACGATGGAAGCCTCGTTTGTTTTTTTTTTTTGGGGGGGGGGGGGGGACACTGTAGAACAGTTTGAGGTAAAACACTGTTTAATGGTATTTCTTGGCAGCTGGAAGTTAAAACAAGCATACATAAATGTAACGCAGCTTTGGTATCGTTTTAAATAAGTAAGTGGTACCGAAAAGCGGAAGCGGAGCCAGCAAAGCCCTTCTCAGGATCCGCACCTGCCACGTGTTCTTCTAACACTGGCAAACTGCTTTTTGATTCATTGTGAAGGCAAAAGCAATCCATGCAGTTACGATGACATGTGTAAGGGTGTGTTTATGTATGTGTGTGTTTGTGACGATTGACTCGTGAACACGATATCTCAAGATAGTGTCATGTACTATAGCTAGAGTAGGCATTTCATTATGGATCGAGGTGGACGCCATCTTGTTGTTTACAAGTCATATTTCCTTCCCTTTGTCCTAGATCCCCAGGTCCCTTCCTGTTTCCTGTCACGTGTTTGGTGTACGTGCTCGCTGTCACATCTTAGTTCCACGTGGAAGCTGTATCCCATATTTCCCTGGGTGTGGCCAATTTCGCTTTCTACAGCCTCCTCATTGGTCATACAATATTGTCGTATTAATTAATATTTATTTTAAGGATGCGTCACAACTTTCGACCAATCAGGGAACTGCATTTAGTTCCGGGATTTCATAGGTAGCCACGAGGTAAGCGAAGCTTCCACACCTAAGCCCGCAAGCTTTACACACTCGTTGTTTAAAGGTCGAAGTGTGCAAATAACACACCATGTAGTATAGCGTATTGTGTCAAGGAGTATGTAGCTCCCAGGTTTACTTTGTACATAGGCCGGCCTGAATTTGATCAAGACGTAAATCATCTTTTTGGAATGGAAGTAATCACCGAATAAATCAGTTAAAATCAAGTTGAAACTGTGATCAATTTTCTTCGTTTTTGGACTTACTGTTTCGAGCTACACCCCAAAATCCTCGTACCGAAGCCTTCGCTAAGGCGACTGGCCCAATTATCGCACAATAGGGATACATTTTTGATTCCTTGCCGAAGGCAGGCAAGGAATCTATGCGATGGTGATGTCGTGTGTGTGTATGTGTGCGTGTGTTTGTGTGTGTGTATGTGACGCCTAGCTTGTAAACACGATATCTCAAGATAGCAATGACCGACACTTTTCATATTTTGTACATAGATTTGTCATGTTGGGAGGAAGAACCTATGTTTTTGGTAGAGGTCAAAGGTCATCTTAGGTCACCAGAGGTCAAAAACCGAAAACCTTGTAAACACGATATCTCAAGATAGCAATGACCGACACTTTTCATATTTTGTATATAGATTTGTCATGTTGCGAGGAAGAACCCCACTGTTTTTGGTTGACGTCAAAGGTCATCCGAGGTCACCAGAGGTCAAAAATCGAAAACGTTAACTTGATATCTCGAGATAGCAATGACTGGCATTCTTTGTATTTGGTATATAGATTTGTCATGTTGAGAGGAAAAACCTTATTGTTTTTTATTTGTTTTTGGTGGAGGTCGAAGGTCATTTGAGGTCACCGGAGTTAAAACTGCAAAACCTCGTAAATGGCTTATAATCACGATATCTCGAGGTTGCAATGACCGACACTTTTCATATTTAGTATATAGATTTGTCATGTTGAGAGGAAGAACCCTATTGTTTTTGGTGGAGGTCAAATGTCATCTAAGGTCACCAGTGGTCAAAAACCGAAACCTTGTTATCATGATATCTCGAGATAGCAATGACTGGCACTCTTCATATTTGGTATATAGATTTGTCATGTTGAGAGGAAAAACCCTATTGTTTTTGGTGGAGGTTAAAAGTTGTCTGAGGTCACCAGAGGTCAAAAACCGAAAACCTTGTAAACACGATATCTCGAGATAGCAATGACTGGCACTATTTATATTTGGTATATAGATTTGTCATGTTGAGAGGAAGAACCTTATTGTTTTTGGTGGAGGTCAAAAGTCATTTGAGGTCACCAGAGGTTAAGCTGCAAAAAACTTGGAATGAAGATATCTCAATGTAGCAAAGATGGATTCTTTTTGTATTTAGTGTATAAAGTTGTCATGTTAAGAGGAAGAACCCTACTATTTTTGGTGGAGGTCAAAGGTCATTTGAGGTCACCAGAGGTAAAAAAAAACAAACCTTGTAAACACGATATCTGCAAAAATCTTGTAAATGGCTTGTAAACACGATATCTCGACAGCAACGACCGACACTTTTGATATGTGGTATATAGATTTGTCATGTTGAGAGGAAGAACCCTATTGTTTTTGGTGGAGGTCAA
>WURT03009273.1:4804-16502 GCA_009936505.3 Holothuria glaberrima
CAACCAACGGTTATCGGAAGAAGGGGGTTTGTTTTCAGTGTTTAAGGATTTTTTCTTAAAATATCCAAATTTGAGACGCTGTCAAAATTTGGGATTTCTATGATTCAGTCTCCAATATTAGAATCCCTGCGACGGTCCTGACCACAATTTTATCCATTGCTCAGTGTGTTTTAGTAAAAACTTGAGCAACCTTTGACAAATAGTTGCAGGTAACAGCGTACCATCTATGCATGTTCTAGCTACAATATTTTTTAGATGATACTGCGTTATTCATGCTGTGACATTGAAACTTTCCAGTCCGTGAGATTCTCACATATGAGGGAAAGCCAAAACTCTCCCGAATCGGGAAAACTTACTTTATACATTGTATAGGCTTACTAGTCTAATTAAGACCAGACTTAGCAAGAACGAAAACCAATCAAAAACTCGCGTTTTACTCAAAAACGTCGTGGTGATCCACCGATTCAGGACGTGGCTTTTCTGTAGCTATGGCAATTGGACCCACCGAATACATATTTAACTCCACTACATTATATCGAGAAATATGGCAAGGGGGTTCCAAACCCCATTCGCCACTGATAATGTACACAAAACGCGTGGAATTATGGGTACAATAGACGAAATCGCGGCACCCACTACTAATTTTTCTCCCGATTGGGGAATGTAAATTTTCTCAATAGGGGGAATCTCCAGAACTGCTTACGTGAGCAAACTTTTACTACGCTAGAAGCTTGATGGATGATCAAATAGTCGATATATTGAACACGGCGAGTTAAATCATAACAGTTCACACAAATGAATTAAACCTCTGACTACTAGTTTAGTTTCATATCTTTACAAAATTCCCCTCAAGTAAAAATGAATCATGCATGCATAAAATTTTTCATGTTACACTTTCGTCATGACAAAACAAACAGTAAAGGTTAATCATTACTTGTATTTATATTCTTCTCATTTTGGATAAAATCATCTAAAGTAGATGTCTTGTGAGCCATGTCTAACGCCTCTCATAACGTAAGGCTAAGACATTCTTGTTCACATTTAAAGACTAGACCAAAGTATAAATGATTTAACAACGCAAACAATTCCAATATTTCAGTCACTTGCTTATCTCACAAATCACTTAGCTGATCACATTTCCTTCCTTTGTTGTCTTATGATTCTACGTGGTCAAAGTACAAATAATAAGGTCACACAATGCTAGTAATGTCTTCACCCGGCCTGCTTTTTACTTAAATCTTTTGTGTATTGAAGATTTTGCATACAAATGATGGTAAGAACAATAACTGCACGCAACCAAAACGGGATATTGTATTGTTGTTATAACGACTTTCAACTTTCGAGCCAGGGTACTTTTCTAAGCGTTAAGACTAAATTGTATTCAGATATTGAAAGGGTTTGTACTAGCGTAGTCATATATTGAGGAGTCACATTCTGGTCAAAATGCATCCAGTTGACATAGCTCAATCTACACAATCCATTGAAACCAGGGATCTGGTACTTGTCCAAGTGGCAGCACCCTGGACTAACCAGTTCCGGTTCTTATTCTCTAACAAATTTTGGTTTATTACGGGATACCATCTCTCTCAAAATTTCCTTCAATTTTTAGTAGCAGTTGTCTACACATAGCTTTCCAATAAGCTAAATGCTACTGTATCTGATACCTTCTTTTACAATTATGGCAGTAAACATTCGCTGCTTTACTGTTGACAACATGTGTCCTTCTCCCCTACCCCTATTTCATCCTCTAACTTATATAAATTCATTAACTATACTACTATTCCTATTTAAATGGGTAAATAGGATCACTACCGTTACGACTTAATGATGTAATGGCTTCCTTTGAATCATTTTTATAACTTTTATAACTATGCTGCCGAAAACTAATAAATAAATGAAATGTGCAAGAAGCGTTTCGTACTGATTCCTAGTCAGATAGTGGAGTCTGTAAGGTCCAACTTCCCCTTAATGTTTCTGGAACTTCTTGCAATAATGAAAAGTGTACTCAATTTACAATGCTTGGCAAATCTAAATCTGGTAAACCTCGCATTTTACTGTTCTATTTTTCGATCTTATTCTCTTGCATTGGTTATACTGATTTACTGAAAAGTTCTCCATTTGTATGAACACAGTGTATTTTATTCTCTTTACTACTTCAACTCCCTCCCTGTGCGGTTTAGTACCAAGAAATGCTCGTGGAGAAATGAAATTAATTGTCGCATTCCGGAAATGCTAAAGAAAAGCCTTGGCAGGTTGCAAGGGCATAAAAATGATTTAATGTATCAAACAGTATAAGATTTTGCTAATTGTGACGCTTGTTTAGATTACATCCTAAAACACTACGTCACTGTATATGATTGAAGGAATAATTGACACTTTTACACAATTAAAGTGCTGTTTAAAGCTTTTTGAGTTGAATTAAGCTAAGAATGATTCCAAGATTCTCTTCGCTTGAAAAGGAAAACAATCACTTCACCTTTCTGATAAGTTTTTGACAGCAAGATATCGTTTCGTTATAGGTATCCCGTTTCTGTTATTCAGGCTTGTCTCCTGATGTACTTCAATTTAAAGTCAATAAGATTATTCCAAAACTTGCTAGGTTGATACCATATACATATTTATTTATATTTAGCAGTAGTTACAAACTGTGTTATTTGCTTAGTTTATTCGGCTCTGGAAGTCTAGCACCATAACTGACAGACCTGTTAGCGGAAACGTCCATACATTTCCTCATTAAACTGCTGCCAACCGACGTTTTGTAAATCTGTTTTCTCAACATGTGCTTTCAAAGTGACATCGTTTATACCCGTGTTTCATAATGTGTGGATACGCAGTCGAATGATGAAAAGGCTTATTTAAGTAGAGTTCGAACGAGCATTGGATCTAAGACATTGTCTGTTTTATCAGATTTGGGGAAAACAAATGAGTTTACAAAAACCAATTAATCCTCCCCACACTTAACTTCTTAATGACGTGTTCGTATTCTTTAGCCAATGTTTAACTTTCAAACACGTTCATCTAACGGTGGGACAATTTGAGGTGGGTTATTCTGTTGGACTATTTTGTCCATTACATGCTGGCAGTGGTGCAAATCGCGGAGTCAAAAAGGGCCGTCTCCCTCAACCCCCAAATGTATAAAAGAAATCGTGAAATAATTGAAATTAAGGGGACATTGAAAAGCAGATTAATTTTGCAGTGTCAAAGGAAACAAAACGTCGCTAAAATGTCTTCCAAATTCCTTTTTGTAGGGGAGCTAAGCGGGCATCAATCAAATACGCCAATCGTTCATTTATTACCTCGAGCAGGAAAGCAGTTGCTAGGATTATTGCTGAACTCCGTGCAACTTTCATCTTCCCTACCCTCAAAGCCGCTGCACTATAAGGAAATCGACTGGCCCTCCGTTCAAACTACACCATAACGAAAAAGGGCTAAATTGAGACTCAGGTCTGTTTAATGCTTATATATTGCCATCTGTAGATATTGGAATGTTCTGTAAAAAGAAAAAAACATAACTGAAATAGCTCTGAAATGCTATTTTCACCGCGTTTTGCGGGCATCCACCACATACCCTACTTATCTCATTATTTACTACTTCGCACTTAACGCACATTTATCTTATTTATCGCTTATTCAAATTGTCTGTTTATAACTTCTTGTAGAAAAAAGTATAATCCAACAAAACCTAATAGAACATTTGCGATCATACTTCCCATTCACTGTCGTACCCGCTGCAGCATCACGAGATGGACGGGCCGTTAGGCTGTTTTGAAAAAAATTAAGTGCGATTTGATGGAATATTTAGAGCCTTCTCATGACTGTTCAGAGACAGAAATCCTTTATTCTAGTGGTCACACTTTTGCAATTACCTCAGAGCTTCCGGGTTGCCTTAGAATTCATCATGGGCCATGAAGCGGGTCCTGGACCCCACGTGGTGCGTGCAGCGCTGTTGGTTTTTGCCCTCCCCCCCCCCCGAACTCAAACAGAAATCTGCGCTTCTGCCTACATGTACGGGTTTTGTTGTGGTTGTTCATTTGCCCATTTGTTCATTTCTTGTTGTTGTTCATGCCTTTGTTATTCTCCTAATAAAAGATGTTGTACCATTATTAAATTAGATTCATTTGACAAGGAGGGTGCTACTTCGTTCATTTAACGCCCTCCCTGCTCTAAGTCTCGTGTAGCTAAACATGAAAGTCCAATTTGCTATGTCGGCGTACATTGCACACGCAGTTTTAATACTTACTCCTTTAAACTCATTTTTCCAAAATTAAAGACAGAATCGTCCATCCATGTTAAAAACAGAATCGATTATACATTCTCATTTCGAAACGAGACCTTCGGATCCTCCAGACAAATTACTCAATTTGATTTGAAGCAGTACATTCTGGAAGTCTCTCTCACCAATGATCGGATACGTTGTACAAATTCGTGCCGATACAATCACTTAAACTAAAGTTACTGCCTTTCTCGAGTCCATTTATGTTGGAAGATGATTTTATTGACTTTTGGCTTATTCTCATTTTTCATTCTCTTTTTCTTTGTTGGGTTTCAATGACACAGTAATAGGATACAAACTTTCACTAGCAACGTGACAAAAACATCACGCACGGTTAGCTAAGATTGTTGAAAGATGGAAATTACGCATGGGATGGAAAATGCTTAAGGAAGGTTGTAGTTGCAGGATATCATCAACTGCTCAGTATCATGCAGTATTTACATCGGTAACGAAGTAAAGGTGATCATGTATATTTAGGAAAGCGAAACATCTTTGTGGGTTTTACTTTCCGTTTTCAGGGGTAGAAGTACAATGCTTAGAACAAGTTAACCTGCTTTTCTCATGTTTAAACCTTAAAACATCTACGGAGTAAGTTAAATTGAAACCAGAAAGTCACAAGGCATAGCGATTCCTTGCCTCAAGAATGCAATATAAAAAATAGTAATGTCATTTCAAAATGGCACAGTTTTATTATGGAGTTATAAAATTACTGTGTTGACATTTACGAGCAGAATTAAAGATCCATGGACAGAGACAATACAGACTGATATCGTGATACCTCGTCTTAGATTCACCAAGGTTATCAAGTTCTGATGTGATATATGTTAACAATGTATTGACCTTTTGACCTCTGGTGACTCAAATGGCCATTGGCCTCCAACAAAAGGATTAAGGATCATCTACGCAACATGGTTAATTCACGCTTTAAGTATGAGATTCTTCACTGTTAGCTTTCTGGAGACACCGTCTTTAGCTCTTTTCAAGCTTTTGTCATTCTCACTTCTGTTGGCCCCAAATGATCTTTGATTACCACAAAAACAAAAGCAATCTATTTTTCAATACGGGTAATCCACATGCTGATCCATCAAGGCCATCCTTCTAGATCTTCTGTTTTCAACGATGGACCCTTTGATCACTGGTGACCCAAAATGACATTTGACCTCCACCAAAAACTTTAAGGAATATCTACACAGTACTGTACTTTAAGGACTAAACTACAAATATGAGATCCCTCGTGGTTACCCTTGTAAAGAATGGTGTTTAGGAGTACTATTCAAGTTTTTAACTGTTTGATCTCTGTTGACTGCAGCTGACATTTGACCGCCACATAAAGCAGTAGGGGTGTAGTACTGAATATTGGGCATCCAAATAACAAGTATGATATCCCTCATTGTTACCCTACATGAGATGTCGCATTCTCCTTGAGACCTCTGATGACCACATATGGCGGTTACCCTCCATTAAGAATAGTGGAGATCATCTACTCAATATGGGTCTTCCACGTGCAAGGTATGAGGTCCTTCATTGTCACTCTCATTGAGATATCATGTTTACGAGCACTTTTCACTGTTTGACCTCCGTTGACTCCCAAATGACCTTTACCACAAAAAAGGATAGGGACGTAAACTTCATGCGGGACATCTACATGCCAGGTATGAACTTCACCTTGGTTACCCTTCTTGAGATATGTTGTTTAGAAGGTTTTAAACTTTTGATCTGGTGACCCAAAATGACCTTTGATCACCCCTCTAAATAATAGCCTTTTTAAATATGTTATATCCACATACCAAGTGTGACAGCAGTCTGAGATTCCTTTCTTAAGATATAGTGTAAAAAAGTTTTGTGTTTGACCTCTGATGCTCTCACATGACCTTGACCTTTTCCTCTACCAAAATCTGTGACTTGTTCTCAATATGGTTCATCCACATACAAAGTATGAGACCTGTTTGACTTTGATTTTTTGACGTATTGTACTTACAACGTTTCAGTACTTGATCTCTGGTGACCTCATATTTGGCCTTTGACCTCCATCAAAATCATTAGGGGCCTTTTTTAATATTGTGCACTCACAAGTATGATACTAATCGGAGTTTCCTTTCTTGAGATATCGTGTTAACGAGAAAAGCGTTACGACCAAACTCATACGCTCAGAGGCACACACACATACATGAACATGACTGCATGAGTGTAAGGAAACCTTGACTGCAAGGCAACGAACCAAAAATGTACGACATTGCACTGTACTGCATATGTACAAGAGCAAAATGTTACTCCATGCAGGAAAACGTTATGTGTGTAAAACCATTACATTGTTCCCTCTGAAATGTCGGCAAGTTTTCACAATGGGTCGTTAAATACTGCATAGTATATGACACAACGGTGATCCTTTGTCACATTATGTTTAGATGTATATTTGCACATGTTGGAAACATCTACTCTACGTCGATAAACAGTATCTCAACGACGCCGGAAGAGGTTTTATCAATTTTGTTGAACAAGTCTCTAACAAGCTCCCTCAAGAAGGCCCTCACAAGAGACCACATTACGCACATTCCAAGAAACGACTCAGCAAAGTCTGTTAAGATCATTAAATCAAGAGATTTGATCGAATGTTGCGCCGATTACCTTAAGCAATCGAAACTACACCGAAAGTACTAGCGTCTTTTCGGCATCGTTATGCTTACTTTATATAGACAGCTTTTTTGTTTTTTGATAACTAAATAGTAAACTACATGCCTAATTTTAAGGTGACATGCATAAGGGTTGCAGACCTGTGAAGAAATGGCCATAGGTACGTTCTTATTATCACAACACTTTACCCACATGGAAAAGTATCCTTATCATTTTTTGGACGATGGTATTGCCCCCAGTCAAACCTTTGGCTTCCACTGTTCAATCCAATACTGGAACTTAGTTTAAGTTAACGGGCCTAGTTTTGAGGTAATATTTTATTTACATTTGCTGCCCTCAAGTTTGTTGAGTAACTTTATAGGGAGTCAACTTGAAACAGGTAGTATCTCCCTGTTTGAAGCAACTTATGTGGCTCAAAGAGATGTATCGTGTTTTGCAAGAAACTGAAACACCTGCTGTCCCCCTTTGTTTGGAACTGCAGATTACCTCTCCTGTGCCACCTAAGTCGTTGCTTGTACACTTATTTACAGAACTGTACTCACGTCATACCCACGTCTCTGGAATTTTCAAAATCCCGCGTGTTACGGTAGAAATTTTGAGGATTCTTTTACGGATGATGTTTAAAATTTTATCCCTAACCTCTCCCTACTTCTGGTAACGACGGTGTTTTGGTGTGTAATGTAGGAAGTGCTGTTGCAGGACAATAGGCTACCTGTTGAGAACTTGCTGCTGAGTTAATGGCTTTACTACAAGTCTGGTACGGGTGCCATACAGGTTGTGATAAGTAGAGAAGAACGTTTCCTGAAGATGTAAGTAACGCCAGTCGGTACATTCCAAGTAAGGTGACCATACCAGCAACAAGCAGAAAGGTACCCTTGTCTCTTGATCAGTTGATCGCGTCGGTCCCGTTAGGTTAGGACTAAACGTAAGAAACACCGGCAACATTCGTTGTATTGGATAAGACCTTTCAATAATGATCAAATGTGTTGTAAATATCCTCTGTGTGGTCTGTGATCTATTGTGCTACAGTTATAATTCTATATGCCAGTTAAGTGCAAGTGTTTTGTACTGTGATGTGTGTTCAGTGTGTGAGGTGACTCGGTTGAGGTTGAGGCGACTCGGTGGATCCCTGATCAGTCTCCCGTCACTCTGTTTATGCATCGGCAAGTTCACATTAAATGTGTACTCTGACAGGCTTTTTGTGTGTTACAGGCTTACAGCTGTGCATTGAAATTAGCATGTGCTATTTGAGGCTAGTCAGGGTGGATGCAGACAGAATTGAGTCTTGGATCAATGACACAGTCATCCCATGGTGATACCAGAGGTCGGTGATGGAACTAGGCAGCTTTTTTAACCTTTTAGAGTGGATATGATTATTTTTCATACCCAGAAAATTCTAAATGAGTTGTAGTTCTTTTCACTATTGTTTTCACTACTATTTCGTCAGGTCATTTTAGATGGACTTTTGTTGTTTGTTCTTACCGTACGTTGTGTGGCCAGCGTGGCCCATTGAGTTATATTAATGTTTTTCTGTATTTTAAGTCCTATTGTGAGGCCGACACAAATAAGTGTGCATTGCTCATGTTAGCTGATTGAATCTTTACTTTTTTTACTAACTTTTTCGTTATCGTAATTTTGTACTTAATTGTAGAGACTGTTGAAACTGTGTCCATTTTGTTGTATTTTGAGTACCAAAAACTGGCTGTTTGGCTCTGTAGGATACGTCTCAACCAAAGATTTAGGAGGAAACCTTGTCGTCCACCGATGATAAAAAACTATCCACTAAGTACGAGATTTATTGGAAGATTCACAACTTCAGCAAGAAGATGATTCGTTAATAGCTACATAACAAGGCTTCAGGCTAGTTACAGTACTGGAGAATGCACTAATGGCTTCTTAGGATCCAACGCCGATAGCGCTTGAACGATCCGCCATGAGAGTTACCAAATATACAATACTGTACACACTAGAAAATTCACTACTTGTGCTTCTATACAATTCACTGCCACCTACAAGACGATTCACTACAAACTACTTAACTAATAGTCTCACTACTAGCTATTATACTAGGCGACCCACTACTAGCTAGTGACAGACGGTCCACTACGGGCTACGAAACGATCCGATCAAATCATCCACTACTAAAGCTACGAGAAGAGACAGCACTAATGCTACTGGACGAAACTGGTTTCTAGATGATTTACTGCCAGTCGCATAAGTAGACTGCCAAGTTGGTCAACTACTAGCAACAATACTAGAGATCTACTGCTTGCTACAGTAGGCTACTAGACTATCCTTAGTTACGTCACTTTATGGGAGCACAACAAGGTACTTTCCCAAATCCTTGCAAAATTATGACATTTCATTCTTTGACCTCTGTACACGAAATTACTGTCGAAAATGCAATACACTATGGTATACACTCGATGGGAAAATATCGGGAAAGGTTTTAATGAAGAGTTGAAACACGCCATTTTCCTGGAACTGTTTACGATATACTGAGCAGCTCACGACAGCATTAGCAGCAGTTGATTTAGTCATCAGAAATATACCTGCATGTTAAATCACCCACAGCATCACTCACTACACACGACTGGGGCATTACAGTTGTAGCAGCAGTGCAACGTTTTGGTCTTTAAATAGCACGGTATGTTTCAGTCTGAATGCCTACTGGTCGTTCCTTCAGAGTCAAGTACAGAAGGTATTTAAACAGGCTTAAACAACCTTTACGGCGACGGTTGAAATACGTAAGATATGGGGAGTCAGTGAGGTCTTACACTGGTCAAAAAATTGCATGTATGCGGGAGACTATACCAACTACAATGTACAATAATTATACTATATAGTCCATTGGGGAAAATTTATTCTGGAACTTTGGGGTGGAACCATCAGCGTCGAAGGCGCCTAGAGAACGCAAAGCTTCTCCTGATGGCGTGGGCTTCAGGGGCCCGCTAAGGGGTCCAGGTTGGGTCCAGGGGCAACGCCCCGAGGGTCCCAGGGGAGAATCCAGGGGCAACGCTCCAGAGGGCTCCAGGGGAGAATCCCCTGGAAGCTCTGGGGTATTTAAAAAAATTGGGAGCGTGAGAGTGAAACATTTAACTATTCTACAGGACATTGCATGCGCACTAAACAGACCACAGAAAGATAATTCGACCATTTCCTAAAGTTAGGGGAGTTAATAGGCAACACCCTAAAAGGAGCCAGAGGCAACGCCCTCTCCCCCACGAAGCTCTGGACTTTTACAAATTCTGAGCATTTGAATGAAAGAATAAACTATTTCCAAGAAAACTGGATTCGTTCGAAATTCACCGAACTATTACAATTTTACCATATCTCTTGGTGGCCTAAGTTTTACGTAATCCCAGTCAATTTGATAATTCAAATAGCTTGTGGGCGTTACTTGTCAGGGAGAAAACGGTTTTGTTTTTCGACAGACACTCTACCGAACAAGTTTGAATACGATTCACTCATAGAATGAGCATTGGTACTACATAAGGTCAGTAGCTATAAAATTTCATCATAGAGAGGGCTCGAGTTCAAATGACCCTGCGGTTCAAAAGGCGCCGCGGGAACGCGTTAAGATCTTCCTAGATGTCAATCATTCCACCATGTAATAAGGGCTTTGAATTGGTTTTTAACAGACCTCAAAAATTAAATGACCAATAGTTATTGTCATTGCATTTGTACCAATGGCTTGTGAATTTGATGGTGCAAGGAAATTTTAGGCGAGACATGTACATCATGCTGGTGTAGGAATAACATTGAAAAAAATAATACTACTCGAGCTGTCTAAAAAGTCAGTGGCAATGATGCATCTGCCTGCGATGGGTGCGCGCTAAGCGCGTCGAAAAATAGTATTTAAAAGATAGTGCATAAATTTTACTTCATCCTGCACTACATAAGTTATCCAAGTTAGAGTAAAATTTGTTTCCTTCTGTCTGTTTCTTTATCAATTCCCTCTGCCCTTTCAGCAGTTGGTAATTTGATTTATCCTTCCCAATCAAAACCGTCACGGATTTCCCCGGTAAAGACGCTACTGCTTGTTGTTGAAGAGGAGCGGTGGTTGGAGTTGTAAAGGGTGTTCGAATAATAGTGTCACTCAAGATGATATGTAGTAATAAGGAAAGAATGCACGATGAATGCGAGCCAAGCTAGCTAAAATAGTGCTCTCGAAGTCATTTAAATTACTTTATGGATTACTTTATTGTACTGTATCCAAAGTTATCAATGTGACTAACAACAAATAATATTACAGAGCGTATCACTTCGAAATATTTTTGAAAATCTGAGGGAAACGTTTGTATAGGACATCTCCCTTTGCCACAATTTGGGGGATTTATACCCCCCCCCCACCACCACCCTGGTATCATCAATCTATGCGATAAACTATATATTTTGAAGCATTTCAATCGCTCTGTATTCCCGATGCAACTTTATTTTCCAGCACAGTTTGACTTCGAGTACTTGGCAACAACAGTGCGATAAAGCCAAGTCAATATCCGACCCGAACTCAAGATGGGCCTTCATTCTAAGACAACGGGATAAGAACGTTGTGGTCACTTGCTTCTCTCTTCCGGCTAAGATCACGTGTAAATGTGTTCATCGTCACATCATCCCCCACAAAACCGCACTCTTTATATAAGGAGTTGGAAGAAGAGACCACATAAGGTTACAGGTCATTCAGCGAGCACTAAGATTTAGTTACTTGTATCGATGTATCAATGTGTTACTAGCTCATCACAACCTTACCTCACCTCTGATGTTGTCTTGCATACAGCACTTGTAGCACCCGAT
>WURT03009284.1:0-16501 GCA_009936505.3 Holothuria glaberrima
CACATGCATGCCACCTGAAAATGAACTCTACAGTACTCAACTAACCTTTTAATACTGTATCCCTGTCAACAGTACTGAGGTAGGGCACTCTTTCATAGCTTTTCCTACTTAAGTGAAAGTTAAGAGTCTGTTAAAGTTTTAAGGAGGTTTAATAATAATATTTAAAAGCTTCAACACGTCTTAATTTCATTCATGCTTTTCAACCTTTTACTTAAGATGTATAAGTTATTAGTGAACACTTGCCATATACACAGTACGAAATCTTTATTTTGAATGTTCAAGTACTGTAATCACAGCTCAGCATGGAACACAACATTGCAAAGCAGCTACAGTATGTGCTCACAATCCTAAAAAAAATTCTTCATATCAGCTATTTTGTACGATCCATCAATATCATCTCAGGGATCGAGCATTTTTCAAGGTTCCAAAGCCCAGTCTTCCATTTCAAATCTGACTTTGTTATTTTCTTCTCAATCTACCACTAAACCTACAGTGTAAGCTCAATAATTTAGGACAGCTGAGTGATGGTCTCCTTATGGAAGGATGCAATGGTGGGGTATACATACTGTAGTACAGTAAGACCGGATGCTGTTTCTCCATATGGCAGGGTGAGATTGTCTCACTCTACAAGTTTGTCTATGCAACAGCATTACTCAGAAATTTGGCCTTACAGGTACCTAGTTACCTTAAAATGAGCCCTATACTTAGCTTTACACAGGGGAAAAAGACCATCTCATTGTCTTCCTTCCATGTGTTGTCTCAATGTACCCCACTGTAGGTGCAGAACACTGAGACAAGATTGCTCAAAACTGTTTGTGCTGCTATAACTTTACCTGTGGCTTTAAATTAAACATAGTGGTAGGCTGAGGTATACAACAAGAATGTGCAGTATTGTTCTTGAAAGAGGTTTGGGGGAAAAACAGTACAGTACCTGTCCCACTAAAATACACCTTATTGGTGGGCACTATTAAATGATTAACTCCTAAAAGTATGTTCCAAAATCTACAGTATGCTCTGATGTCTCTTCAGGGATGTTTGTTACTTTTAAACATGGAGATGTAGAAAATGTATGGATTCATGTTAAAGATCTACATTTTTTTAAATTTCACAGAGATACTGAGTTTCACAGTTTTTCCTCTGTTTTTGGCCATGACCATAACCCAACAGTGCCAACACCTGACCTTAACCCCTTATTTAGGTGTCAGAAAACAAATAAATGTTGGAACATAGAGCAATCACCTTCTTTATTCAAAACTATGTTTAAATTTACCAATCTTTTTCTTCCAATGAATACTGTAGCTGATAATTGTAGAGCTGTAAGGAACCTACAGTAATATATGCAGCATGCTCAAGGGCACTAAGATGAGGACGAGGTGAACTTCAAGTTTCAATCGAGATACAGATGACAACTTAGTTGATGAATGCAAACTTGTAGTGATGCTTCTGTTGGGGCTCAGCATGGGTGGTTGGTTGTAAAAACATTGACCTTGGAAACAATTCAAAAGAGAAAATTTAATTAAACATCAGCAGATTGTGATCAAAATAATTCCCATTCCCTGGTGATGAACTGGTGCAAGATCAACAGCTGAGTTTCTTGGTGCCTTTTGTAATTCCTCAACACACAGACAATATACTGTACAGTACAGTGGTCCCACTCTTCCACAGTGGCTGGTGCAGTCACTTTAAAATTTATAATAAAGTAGGACTATTATGTACTGTAGTAGTTACTGCATGAGCCCTCTTACAACTGATTGCATCATTGTTTGTTATGAAATTAACTTTTTAAAGTACTGTAAGGTTTGTAGCCTACATGAAATCAAGTGTATGCTTAAAGCACAATCCATTTTTTGTGGAAGGGGGGACCTACAAATAATGGCCTACTAAATCAAAGGTGTACCAAATAATACAGTAGGCCTACTGAATTAATTTACATAAATTTGCACTGTATGCAGTTGCAGTACACAAGATACTGTAGTTACATACAAAACATTCATGAACCATATATTATACTGTATGCTGTACATCAGTGGTTGAGGACAACCTATTTCGCTCCTATTACAATACCCCCCCCCCATCTATTATTACTGTTTGACAGCCCATCTACCCCGAACAGTTGCACAATAGTAGTAGCAGTGTAGGTGAGGTAAGTAGGGCTCATAGATTCCCAAACCAGGTACAGTAAGTTTTGGGGATTTTGCACCATTATAATTTTTGTTTTGAAGGGATTGACTAGGATATGATACAGTACCTATGTACAGTACTGTATGCTTTTGTAGGTCAATCTCAAATCTGTCAAGATTTTTGCTCCTATGCTTCTACTTTAAGTACTCAGAATCAGAAATAACCAAAGGCCACAACTTTTATAGAAAATATTGTAAACTCATAGCTAACTTAATGTACTGTACAAGGTGTAGGGAACACTTCATTCAAATCAGTTACAGTAAATGTTGTAGTTACATTCTGTACTTTTAATCATGTAGTACTGTAAAGAAACAGGTCTAAGTATACTGTTGTCAGAAGAAGTATCGTACTTGCAGTACAAAACAGTATATACTTTTTTTATTTCCATCATTAATCGAGCATGCTTCTGTATTAGCCTACGTATACAGTATCTATTACCACTGGGGCATTGTGGTAAAAATTTGGGGACATTTTGGTACAGTAGTACAGTAAGACGATGAGAAGTTTTGGTTTAAGAGATGTTTTGACTGGATCTATAGACTACCCTGTATGTAGGCTACACACAAGTTACAACACCAAAAGAATGCATTCAAAAATTTTCATGGCTGTAAGTTGTAACTGTAGGGCTATTACATTTTCTCAAAAGAAACAGAAAACTAGCCTACTACTACTAGTACAAAAAAGAAAAAAAGAAAAAAAGAAAACCCACAGATTACTGTAGGCCTAGGCCTACAAGAAATTGACCCATATACAGGTAGTTACAAACCAGCGTAGGCCTTAAACTACTAAGTTAAAGATTCAACCTGGGACATTTTTTATGGGGACTTTATGAGCATTACACAGGGTTGTCATGCTCATAAATGTGTTCGATGTGTTCTGCTAAGAAAGGACGATTGAGCTAGTTAGTTTTGTACCAGTCGTTTTTTATTTTATTGCCGTGATCTCACGATACACATAATATATTACCGAAATAAGAAACGACTGGTACAAGGCTATCTAGTTCAATCGTCCTTTCGTAGCGGAACACGTCGAAGCGAAAAAGTGAGTCAGAAAATTGTCTTATTTTCGATCCAGGCATTGTATCTTGCGGCTTTTTGATTCAATCTGGATAGTTTTGGGCCAAGGAGGAGCATATCGAAAGGATTTACGATGTGAATCCGATTTGAAGTAAATGTCAAGAATTTTTATGTTTTCTTCCTATACCTATAACACTAACTGCCCCTATCGTTCGAATTTCGGTTGTGCCCTATAGGCTATAGGCCTACTTAGTAGCCCCACTGTACTTGCTTCCTGCGCTACTGTATGTGACCACAAGCATTAAAAGTATTGGTACTGATACTCTAAGTTGTGTTTTGTACTCAATTTTCCTTGAAAAAAAAAACAGAAAAGTAAACCACAAGTAGGCTAATAATATTATAGGAAATACTGTATTGACTCTTTTTACAACTCAATCATACGTAAAACTATGATTCAACCCGGAGACGTTTTGACATGGGGCGTTTTGACCAACAGTGGGACGTTTTGGTAAAAGGACATTTTAACTGGTAAGCTCTAAGTATGCACTAAGCCCTCAGTTAAGTACTGTAGGCCTAGGCCTAGGCCTAGGCTAGTACTGTACTAGTACTGTACGGTAGCTTACCATTGGCACTTGCACTAAACTGTCAATATTACTTTATAGCCTTGCCTGAAGTCTAGGCTGGATATAAAACTTTACACTCAATAAAAATAATACCTGAAAGCAAGGAAACAACATTTTCTAACTCCTAGGTTAAATATATCCGTCACTAAAACTATCAAAGCCTTTGATACAGTTAAATTTGTTTTGAAAAGAAAATTTTTTCTCAAAACTAGATCCTACACAATGTTAGTGGCAAGTGTGATCACCTAAACAGTTCTGTACGTACAAGCTACACCTAAGAATAATCATCAAAATTAACAAAGTTACTCACATTCAATTACACGGAAAATTCACCTTGAAGATGCGGGAATATCTTGAGAAGAGTGCAGTTGCTTCTTGATTGGCCACTTGCACCTAACCTAGATTAACCCAGCAGTGCTGTGCAGAGACACAAGACCCACAACTGGCCAAAGTTGTAACTGACAAATTGAAATTTGCAATTTGTCTTGGTTATGCTGGCGCCCTCTATTTTCACCTACTGCCCAATGAGAACCCGATTGGGCCCAGACAGGGAAAAATTACATCACAATCCTTTGAAACTTGTCATTTATGTCATTATTACAACCTACAAAATGGAAAAAATTCATTTATTTTAAAACTGGACCCGTCATACATGAAATTGAAGAAAATAGAAATTAGGGCAGCCCAACTGGGCCCAACTTGAACCAAAAGCACAGCCCAACTGGTAGCCTAAGCCCAACTCAGCCCAAACAAACCGACAAAATCCCAATGAGGGCCAGATCAGGTGGGTTGCCTGGGCATGTATGTATGTATGCATGTATGTATGTGTGTATGTATGTATGTATGTATGTATGTATGTATGTATGTATGTATGTATGTAGGACGCTTGGCTTGTAAACAGGATATATCAAGATAGTAATGACGGATAGTTTCATACGTGGTATATAGAATTATTATATTCAGAGGAGATCCCTATTGCTTTTGGTGAAGGCCATGTGAGGTCACCAGAGTTCAAAACCGGAAATCTTGTAAACATGATATCTCTAGTTAGGAAGCATGATTGCTTTTCATACTGGGCATGTACATGCCTTATAGTCAAAAGATGAACCCTATTGATTAAAGGTAAAAGGTTATCTGAGGTCACCAAGTTACGGGAGTTTAAAATAGGAAATTCTTAACAACTGCTTGTAAATACGATATCTCAAGATAGCAATGATGGACAATCTTTACGCTTGGTATTTAACTTTATCATATTGAAAGGGAGAACCCTATAGTTTTCAGTAGAGTTCAAAGGTCACTTGAGGTCATCAGAGGTCAAAAACCGAAAAACCTTGAAAAACACGATATTTCAAGAAATGGATGATGGATCCTTTTCATATGTGGTATACAGATGTATTAGTTTAAAAGAGGGGTAACCCTATGAGCTCGTTCGAGGCCGAAGGTCATCTGAGGTTGTCAGAGGTGAAGATACGAAAACCTCGTCAACTAAATAGACAGTAAGCGGTACCTCTAAATTGTATCCGGCTTTTGGTTAAAAACGAAAAGTTAAGGTTGAATTTTGTACCATTCCAAAAATAAAATTATAGAGAAAAACGTTTATTTTGTCAAAAGCATAACAATTACAGTAGTAATTTTCATCTGAATTACCTAATAGACTTATTCACTGTTTACAAACAAAGACGTCACTGCGTGTTGGTAAAAGACTTTGTTAGGCGCGCTGACACTGTCGTCACAATGAAAAGTAGATTCCAAATCGTCTACTTTCTGCGTGCAATCCACACACGCAACACCGAACATACACGCATGTGTTCTTGCGCATGCTCTGTGCCAACCAATGCCAACCAGTGACGTAACCGTGAACACCCTAATTATGAACACATATAAAAGATACTGTGAGTATAGGATGATTAGAAATACTCTTTGCATTACGAGTTCTTTGATGGCATAGTTGATTGAGCTCGGTTTTTCACGCGAATGGTCCCCGGTTCGATTCCCTCCTAGGACATATTCTTTTTTCTTCTTTGTTATTCACTTTTGGCAGGGTTCAAAGGTCATATGAGGTCAGCAGAGGTCAAGAGTGAAAACATCGTAAAAAGTGAAAAAAGTCAAGAAGTGAAACTTTGAGAGATGAACCGAGTCAGTGCAACAAATCATTCCCTTTCAGGAAGGAATCACTAGGCCTTCGGGCTTCCTGGCTTCGTACTTAAAAAATAGTGCATGACTAAAATCATAGAGAAAAGCATAACTCAAAACTAACAAACTAATCAACAGAAACCGGATAGAACTTTTAACGGAAAAAGGCAATAATTTGCAACCGACTGAAGAAGTAACAGGATTTTTCCAAACAACGATCTAAAACGGGCACGTGGCCACAGGGATAGAGGGCATTTAGAGGCAGCTTTTCGAAAAACTTTCAGAGCTTATATACCGTAGTTTCAGCTGGTGTCTATGTGACCTTCAACTGGAATGTCCGTACATTCTTACCACCTAACAATGAGTAGTGACTACTTGCAAACTTGTGTTTGTTATCATATGATCACTGAGTAAATTATGTAAATTCAAAAAAAAACGCAACTGTGGAATATAAAACGGTTCTTACCTGACATGATGGAAAAACCTGCGAACGGAAATAAATAAATGAATGATGACAGGATTACAATTTCTAAAAGATATGTCGTAATAAGAACCTTAAAGTCCATTTAGCATACGTTTAAATTTAAGAGACCTTGTCGTTTCTTACGAGAGAAAGTAAAATGTTGCAATGTAAGTCTTGTTCCTTTTTCGGTACTGTTAATTTCTCATATCACGTTCTCCAGATTTCGTCACTAATCATTACAACACAAACATGAAAGGTGATTGAGGTAATGTACAAACAGTGAGGATTCTGAGATTAAACCTATTAAACCATTTATTCGTCACGATACTCGCACATTACCGCTTATAATAGGCCCACTTATAGGTGAGTAAGCTACCGAGTGACTTGAAAAGTGCATTACAATAGTTGAACCAATTTTCCTTTTGTTTGTATGAGGTACAGGATTTCCACGCTTTGATCTAGGTAACTACATTTTGCACAATTAAAGGCATATTCCATTGGCATTTAAGGGTACGGAAAAGCAAATACAGTGTATGCCCTTCAGGCCCTGTAGCAATATTCCATTCGTAATTTACGATGTTTCAGTTTGGTTACTTTTGTCAGGAAATACCACACGTACGTTCTAATCAAGATCACAGAATGCAATGTAAACAGGTCACATTGCCTCAGATTTCCTTTGTTATTCTTTAAGACTTGATGCCCGTATGTCCTTGAACTTAATATTGACGGAATGTTTGAACTTATATCCATGTAGATCTGACATAAAACAACACCGCATGTACATGGTATACCTGATCAATGTGCCGCGTTGACATCGCAAATTTACTCATCATCCACTGTTTTTGTGGAAATATTACATTTCTATGATAACTGATCTTTTTCAAATGTTACATGAAGTTGAGATGCGGTTTTCACTTCGTAAAACAGTGAATCCTACCCGTTGTTTTTTTTTTGAAATCATTGAATTTAGTCCCTGAAAATTATTACAATCTAAAAACTTAAGAAAACAGTCACCCTTATTGTTCTTAGTGTAGCTATCTATTCTTCTCAGAAATTTACACCGACTGGCAAAAATGGTTTCTTCAACATCTAAAATGAATTTATACACTACTGAACACGCCTACAAAACGTTTCCGTTAGTTTGGTCATATTGCTGTAGGAGAAGCAAGTTGGATTATTCACTTTTTCATTTTAATAGTAGATGGCTGGTACATTGACCCACGTTGTAAAAAGCGACGTTAAAATTTTGCTTTTTCTTAAGAGAATACATTGGCCAAAAGCTACAAATATCATTAATGAAAGCAGTTAATACACCACCGTCTTTTTACTTATAGTTATACCTGAAACGAAAAGTTGTACCAGACTCCCGGAGGTAAAGAATATAGGTTTAAGACAGTATTGGTACCAAACTATATAGCGCTAACACAGGAATATTTTAAACTGTGGATAACATGTTATGTATTTCGGACCCACAGTTAATCCTCCGTTATGTACTGGATATCATAGCATGGCGCTATTATTCCATGATCATAGTAAGCTTTAACGGCCAACTCTGTCACGTACTTCTGTATGAAGCGGAATGACCTTTTCTATGTCCTTGAAAACTAACAGAGGGATTAGGAAGAACCTTGCATCGTTGTTGCTGTGGAATGCTTAGAGATTTAACAAAGGTGGTTCTTTCTACAAGAGTAAAGATTATCTTAAAAGCTAGATAACTTAGGGTGTAATGTAACTTGAAGAGATCGCCCCCTAATTTTTTCAGGGAGGCGGGGGCTACCCGCTTGGTAAAAATAACCCCTAATTACATCACTGGACCTATCAGGTACTTTATGCCAAAAGGGTTTGCAATACAAAAAGCCCTTCTCACCACTAAAAACAAATAAGGTTTGGCTTGGGTTTTAGCTAAGAGAGGATCACAGCCTGGAAGATATATTTCTTGCCAGTGCCTTAAAGCTCTTACAGCATGATACAAGTCACCATATGCTATAGGGACATGGTGGCGTTGGAACATCTAAAGCAGTCCAGAAATTGATAGTCACACTTTGGGTACCTCGCGAAGCGGACTTTGTTTGCTAACCCACTCTTTGAGGTTTCCCAACTTGAATACACCATACAGCCTGCTACGTTGGCAACTTTTTGGGTAGCTACTGGGGAGATGCTGCTAGAAAATCACAACACATCCATCAGCTAACAACGCACCCATCAGCTCCTGAGTTGTTGGTTGACCAGGTTACTCAAGCAAGGTTACTATTGAAATGGAAAAATAGGGCTAAAGCGCGGGTCACACTAGAGCGATTTGAGATATGATTACGATCCGATAATTGCGAGTTTTCGTTCATTCTTCTCCATACCTGGTCAGAAAGAGCCAAAAATATGCCATCCTGTGTAATTATATGATTTGTATCAGGGGACTACGAAAATGACATGTAAACTAATATTTTCTTGACACCACATCGACAGACAGCGTTTATCGGACACGAAAACAAAAATCGGATTGATCTTCGAACAAATATCGCTCACCAGAGCGATATAAGTTATATGAAGTTAGCAGAACAGTTTATCTTGAGACGAAATAGGTTCAGTTATCGATATAGCGTGACCATCCTTAGAACAAAGTCTGAATAAAAATCTATTGATCCGATTAAGAAAAAATTCAACCGAATTTCGGATTGAAAATCGCTGCAATAACATAGCTTAAAACGTAATTAGCTATAATCGCTATTAGGTAAATTAGTCTCACCAATAAACTCAAGCAATGCCTTTTACTCTCCCAAATAATATGCATTACGAGAGGTACGGATATTACATCAAACATAAAATTTTGAAAATTTCGGCCCACGAGTTATTCTCTAGCTACAAATAACTGAATTTCGTTCTGTGAGAACCTTATTTCTGGAAAGAAATGCTACCATGCTGCCTTATTTTGAATTAAATATCTTCCTGTATCTATATAACATGGTTTGAGATAGAAGAAAATTTCCGGGCTGCAAACGAAATATTTTCCATTAACTAGGAGGTGTGTGGGTTGGGGGTCTTGTGGTCTAAAAGGAAGAGCTTGCTGTACAAATTTCGGGGAATTAACACCCTATGTATTATGTAATCATTAATCAATGTGCTTACGGTATTAGAAGTTCTGTCTATCCCACCTTGTAATGTTTCATATACTAAGAGGCTATAATTATCATATACTCAGGCAATGGTATACACTTACTGCTATCAAATTAAAGACAATTGCTGTGTTTGCAATTTTGCACTTACCTATGGAATGTAAAGACTTATGAGTGATAAAAAGTTTTAGAAAGTTCACTGGAGGCTTTCTTCAAAATTGAAAATGAACAACTTTCCTAAGAAAATATAACTTACATGAATAAATTCAACCTTAGTAAAACTTCAGTAGTGTGTAAAATGTAAGCCATGTACTTACTATAAGCTGGTAGAGTCTCTTCAAAAACACCGAGGAAATCTTTCGTCGAACCACTGAACGAGCTTGCAGTGCAGCAAAGTAATGAAGAAGAGACTGAGTTGCTGTGGTTTTTATAGCTGTGATTCCATTGTGTTTTCAAGTGGGTGTTTCATGCACGGTTATTGGTATACATAGTAAGTTCAGACAGCGTCTTTTAACATGACACGAGGATTGAAAAGATTGGACAGTTAGCCCTACATGAATAAACATGATATAGATGAGGGGTGATAACACAACTTATCTTCTACCTACAGCAGGTGCTTGATACTGAATAAAGAACTCCCTGCCTAAGAAGTGGGCGGGAGTGGTCCTGCGTACATACGGAAACACGAAACAACGTCTGTCGGGACTTTACAGTCCCACTCCCTAAATCAAGCTGTACATTGAATACCTTAATGCTGTTCCTGCTTTTTCCTACTTGTAGGGACTTCTAAGTCCCTACAATACCATAAAATAAACATACTGCCCTCTGTGTGAGGGTCTCACCTTACAAGCCACTTGTCAAGCACGTGGTCTACTGAATCAGCTACCTACAAAAAGCGTCTCAAGAAGACTGACAAGTCTCAAGATGTTTGCAAGTTACAACAAAGGTAGGTACATGCTGATATTTATTTTAGTACCTGTTATTACTTAAGATGACATGAGAGTAAAAAAAGGAAAGATATATTTATAAAGGTGTAATTATAAGCTAATTTGTAACTGGGACTCAAAAGTCCTGACGGGCGCTTAGTACACTAATATTGCTAATGTCAAAGATTTGTGTGTCTCTCCTCCCATGTTGGCCTCCACTGAGTAATGTATGGAATTCCAAAAATTACTGAATTCGTTCGGTGTGGTGCTTAAAAATGAGTGTTTTCCCTCTTCTGTACAGTGCAGTCATGGCAGCAACTGCAGAAGACATTCTAAATGCCATTATTCAAGGCATATCAGATGAAGAAAAAATAGGACACACCAGTGGAATCTGACAGTGATGAGGAGGTCATTATTTCATCACGATCATCTGCATTAGGACTACAGGAACAACTGGAGAGTGATGAAGATGACGAACCACTCAGCTCATTTCTGAACAAAGTAATTGAAGATGAGGATGATGTTCCGCTCATTAAACTTACTGATAAGGGAGATCAAAATAGGATGTGGAAAAATAGGAGACAAGCACTTTAGCCTCTGCTTTTGTTGAAAAGGAAGGTTGCAATTCAGATGAGTTGTCTGCTTTTCGAACGGCAACTGAAGGTTTTCTTAAATCTTTTGATGAAACAACCCGAGAGAATATCGTTTATCAAACAAACTTAAATGCCATCCATTTCAGCAGATGTCTGACAGTGAGCGTTTAAATTTTTTTCATGGGGTACCACTGTTCATTAGTGGTCGATCCCCTTACTAAAGTTGCTGTTTTAACTAAGACCGCAAACTGGTTTTATCTTAACCACAAAATCTCTTATCTGTACTTGAGCACGCGACGACCCTTCATCTATAGTTTGTGTGTACAAACGTAACCACTTGGTTTGCAACACAGTACCACACTGTGTACGTGAAATAGTTTAACATCCTACCAGCTCATATGAGTTCGTGTGATTGGTTGACGTTGAGATGACCTTTCTAGACAGTGCTAATCCTTCGTTCGCATTGGCCGAAGACGGAACGACGTCACGATGGTCACTTCACGTCGGTCACTGAACAGACTCATTTGTAGTTTGTCATTTTCAAAGGATAATTACAGGTTATTCATTGTCTATCACACACGCAGAAGACAACGATACCGCAAACAAAGCACGTTTTGTTATTCGATGATAGTGATAAGTGTTGGTATGTTTCAGTTCACTACTCTTACTTATTCGATAAATACAGTCACGGAGCTAAAAACTGTACGGTATACGAGCCGAGTTTTTATCACCGTCGGGACCCACATGATGCATAGGCAGACAGAAAATTACGTTTTGATATAAAGAATTACAAATAGTCCAAGAGAAATAACGTTTGCCCATTTAAATTGCATAGTTCTGAATGGTACTTTTCTTTTTTAAACTGAAAAGAGTGAGTGCACACTTGAATATTTGGAAAAAGAGCACGAAAAGATCCAAACCAAACTCCGAATAAATGTTTCAAGAAGAGCTATTTAGACAACAGCAACGGTTTTGCAGAGTTTAATGAACAAAAACGAATGTCTTCTTAAGAGATTCTTTTTAAGAGATAAAATCCATTAGGCACTTACCAGCTCCGGAAGAGGAAAAACACTTTTTTCCGTACCCCCAGTTTTCGGCACTGACCACCACCTTTTATAGGTCTGAATTCGGATAATGGCTTTAGGGAGATTTACTATCAGATACATTCACAGCTCTGGACCAGCTCTTAGGACTAGAATGGGATGTTAAACGTGAAGGTGACCGCTTTATTGCTGTAACGTTTTTCAATGCAGTCTCAATTTTGAAAATGTTCTATTGGAATTTGCTGTGAAGTTCGTTTCATCGTGGATAAACTGGGCTCCAACATATAGGACAGATGTGATGTCGCAGCTGAGAAATGCTAACTCATTGGACATATGGACTGCTTTATTAATGTATTGGTATCGTAAGCAACCTCTACATCATCCCTTCGGCAAAGGATATTAATA
Source organism: Holothuria glaberrima (assembly GCA_009936505.3). NCBI lineage: Eukaryota > Metazoa > Echinodermata > Holothuroidea > Aspidochirotida > Holothuriidae > Holothuria > Holothuria glaberrima. Next base: position 12,491 of record WURT03009284.1, read on the forward strand.
GAAGATAACGAATTTTCTTTGAAGTTCGAAATTGATTTCCTCAATTATGATGAAAGCAGGGCCGGGGTGGTGTAAATGTTGAGAATTGTTGAGAATGCATTAATACTGCATGTAATTTGGATCTTATTAACACTGTGTAAAAATTAATAAATTCTTTATAGTTGATTTATTTCCTTAATTTGGTTCTTTTATAGTGAGCAATCATTTTACTGAAGTGGGTATTTCCAGATATGTATTTATAAGTTCATTCGATTTGTCGATTGTTTAACTTTCGTCATCTGAATAGTTTAAAAGTTAAAAAGTAAGATAAAGGAACGGGAACAGAACGCATTGCGGCAACTCAGTATGGTGAACATGGAAAATTTGCATGTCCTGAAGATTAATCGTTAAAAGTGACACCACATTGAAATGTCTGATGTCAATAGCAGCATGGCATGTATAAAAAAAAATGTTAAATAGATGGCAGGAAATTTGCGTGCTGACACTTTATCCATACATCTAAATGAAACAAAGACACATACTTTCAATATTTTTTCACGGATGTTCTGTCTGAGGAAAAAAATTTCCATTGCCACATTTGCTATTTTTAAAAGGATTAGTTATCCAGTGTAGTAACTACGCATGCGATGTAATTAATCATTATCATGCATGAATGTGCTTGTTCAGGTACATGCTTTAAAGTTACCGTAAGCCGATGAACACCAAGTTTTTGCGAAAGCTCTTTTTAAAGCTTATTTACCCTTCATACTTGTCGAACTGTCCTTTCCGTACATACCATGAAGAACAGTCGTTGAATGACATTTTAATAGTTATCTCGTGCAAAAAGATATGATGTAATAAACTAATAACACGAAACTAAACGTATGACGGTGGACCGCAGAAATAGGTCCAAGAATTATATTTCTGCACCGTTGTTTCTCTTGGGCCCACATTCTTTGACTGGTTCAGACCGACGGGAATGATCTTGCGAGATTAGCAAAGACCATAGCAGGAAAAACTGTTTGTTTAAAGTTTTAAAGGTTTGGAGATGTGCGCAAAACAAACTAGTTCCTACCACCGCGAAAATGTTGAGCGTTTCGGACCTTCATTTCGTGACCCATGTATATATCATTCCATTGACGGGCAATCAAAATAAGACACGATAAGTGTAATAAATAGGATAATATCTATGCGAAACTAAGAGAATATATAATGTAAACTTCTTGGCAAGCCAGCAAGGTAATTTATGCTACTGTATTCTCTTACATTAATATTTGTCATTTCGTGAAAGTCAGGAGGATGCTTAAACTTTAAAGATAGTAAATATGAGTTAAAAGTTGAAGAATTTTGTTTACTTCTTCCCGCTGTGGACTTAACATTTACCTGTATTTACCTGTATGTTTCCTATTTAAGTAGCATTGCAAATAATAGTTCAATCAAATCAACAATGTCACATCTTGATTTCGGAAACACTTAAACTTTACAATAAGGGAAAACAATACCAAATAGAAAGATGTTTACACTTCATTAGAAACTGGTGCCTTGGGTAATTTTTAGGGGAAATAGAGTAAAGCGATGTCGAATGCTACATACGCTGACTGGCACTGCTCAGCAAAGCTACCATCACTGACAATGCATGTAGCTATAAACGACTGGTTAATGCCACTCCCCATTTGCACCAAGTGTGCATTTCAATCTTGATGGGGTTAGTACTACACAGCTCCTCGAGAACAATTTACTGTTAAAGTCAGTGAATGCGTTTTGTAAAATTCATGGCACTAACGAATTCCGAACTTTTTTAATCCCTTCCTCCACATAGGCTACAGTTTTACGTTCAGATTACCCGCGAGGCGTTGGGGGATGTTGCCCCTGTTCCCAAGACTATTTTCACTAAAAAATGGTAACAAAACCTTGGACATTTTATCTCTGGTATATACACCCAGGCTTTCTTCGAAAAACCGTCACACTAGGCTGATCAGTAATAAGTATCCGCAAGCCTTATAAGACTAGTGTTTCGATAAAATTTTGCATTCTGCGTAAACTATTGCTGAAAAAGATACAGCACTGTGTCAATGCGACACCCCATTTGCGACACCCCATATGATCGTTAAGGGCCTTTGGCCTCCTATCATCAAGTAGCCATCCTCAACCATATGGAGATGATCCTACATGGAGAGGGTGGCGCTTCAAGGTAAATTCATGGAAGATTCTAGTAGGAACTCTCCTGCAATAATGTGATTAATGCATCGTGAAAGAACTCAATGTTACCGTGACAATGACAGTCCTCATATCAGACCAATTCGTCTTTAAATGGCCATCTTCTTCACAAACAGTCTCTAATTTTTCCAGGATAAAAACCATCATCACAAGTTAGTGTGCTGTTATCTCCAAGAGAGTAACCAGAGCAGTTGAAATATCCGGCGGTGGGTGTAGGAAGATCAACGTCCTGGCAATTTATAGCTAGTTGAGTAAATAATGTTACAGGTTTTGTTACAGGTTTAGCTACATATTATGAACGTGGTAAATTGCTACGAATTACAGTGCCTTTAGACAATGACACACAAGGTTCAGTGGAGCCACGCCTTGGAAGCATATAGCCTCCTTGAACAAGAATGAGGTTTTAAATGGCAACAACTATCATAAGGCTAACTCGAAGCTAAGTGACAAACCGGGCAATGTGTAGGGCCCCATCAGAAAACAAGCTGTACTTAGAACAGGGAGGTGATATTAGACGGAGGTCCATCGAAAACTCTTTCTTTGAGCCCTACTATTAGTTACCGACAATAATCTCTTTTTTGTGTAGTTCTTGGTGATTCAATAAGCTGAAGGGGTGTAAAGAACAAAGAACAATTGTGACACGTCGTCTGCTACATCTCGATGAGCAGAACGGAAAATTAACCCCATGCCTTAACATTGCCAGACGCTTAAGCTGTAAATTTAATTAATGTGAGGGTTTTGACCAGTTTCGACGCTATTAACAATATACTTGTCTGGTTCCCTATAACATGCTAAATATAAGTGTGTCTTTTGAATTGAAAATTAGTCAAAATCCGATGGCAAAGTTAAGTCTTATTCTTCTTTTGCTCCTTCGCTAAATCATGAGCATTGGTTTATTGCCAGCATCATTGGGTTCCTTGGCAATGAACAGTCATTTTGAATGTCAGAACAGCGTTTCGTACTTGACTGTCGGCAACTAGGTAGACTTTAGAGCATTGTTCCAAATAATACTTTTTGTTGAGGTCGCTGTAGATATGAATGAGGTTGCCTAGACATTAGACATAGAAAGTCAATGCCTTTTTCTGCAATTATCCCCAATTAAAGGGTTTTGTCTCCACTCTGAGGTCAAACTCATTGGATGAGCATAAATTAAAGATTTCGATGGACCTCCATCTAAAATCACCTCCCTGCTCAGTTTAAGAGACCGCCCGTTCATCTGCACATGGCCTAATTAAGTTGCAAATGTCTCTAAGAGAGTATCCAGAGCAGTTAAAATATCCGGCGGTGACAGCAGGAAGATAAACGTCTGTGCAAGTAGCACCTGAGTAAAAAAAAAGGGTTACGTATTGTTACAAGTTTAGCTACATTTCCATTCATGTCCTTACAAATCAAGGTTTTTTTTAAAGAATCCATCGATACCCAAGGTAAATTAGAGTTAGGCTCTGAAAACTTAGTTCTTCTGACTAAGAACGGGGTGTTTATATGGCGAATAATTATTACACCGACCTGAAACTTAGTGACAAGTCGGCCAGGGTGAGGAACCCCATTGGAAACTGAGGTGTATTAGGAACTTAAAGACCGCCCGCTTACTAACCGTTTGCCGAAGCAACTTACACATAACACCCCTCGGCCGAAGTTTTACATTCCTGAAGAGAAGGGGCACCAATGCTCTTAACGATTTGGCTTGCTGAGTACATTACATATGTAACGTGACTCAGTGACAGGCAAAGAAGACACAGTACACAGAGATTTAAGGTTACTCATAGAAAGTCTTTATTTGCAGAAGCAACCAAAGAGTTCACTTGAGGTTCACCT
>WURT03009295.1:0-14159 GCA_009936505.3 Holothuria glaberrima
GAAACTCATTGCCTATGCAAAAATAATGATGAGGAGTGTTGCACAGTGTTAAGATTTCTTTTGTTAACCCTATATAAATTGTCTCTTTATTACTGATCAGACAGATCACAGTTTGTTGAGTGATATCAATGTTTCTGAAGAAAAAAATTTTAAATTTCATAATAAACCTGTTAGGGGATGACAATGCTAACAGTGTCCTTGAAATTAAGGTTGAAAAAACAAAGGCTAACATGAGCCATATATGGTATGTTTATCTTTCGATGTCACATACTTGCATATTTAGCTCATGTTTATTCATGAAACCAGCGTGAAATAAAACTACCCTGTAAAATAGTCAATATTTGATGGATTTTTAATAGGAATTGCAGCTATTTTCTGAATTTTTAATGCTTTTTACACCAAATATCCAACTATGTTATTTTCATGTCACACAACCTTTAACAATTTTATTTGTCAGAGAAAAATCTGCAAAATTTGAAGACTTTCAATTGAAAACTAAAACAAAACACAAAACTCAAAAATGTGAAAACTGGTACTCATTCAAGTATATTAGGATTTCACTATGATGTCAAATTCAACTGTTTGCTCAATCTGTGTTGAGACAAATACTTTGCTATACTTGGGACAACTTCTTTTGCCTTGACTTCTGTTTTTTCTTCACTTCATCAGGGGTTCCACCAGAAACTAAAAAAAAGGGGGGGGAGGGGGAATTTATTAGTGCTAAACCCTGATTCCAATCTGATGCTGTCCTTGGTCAAAGTTGCAAATGGGTTCAGGGGGACAAAAGGTTGCTTCAAGGCCCCTTGTATGGTGCAATTTGAAGGGTTTTAAAGGCGATTTATTTATGTAAGTTCAAACATTGCTGCAAAAGTGTCTTCTTAAGTAAGAAACCAAGATATTGACAATTTAATATATTTTAAGGAAAAGAAAAGGGGGATTTTACCCCCTTCTTCTGGAAAGGAGGGGACAAATCCCTTCCTACCCCCCTCCCTTGACAGAAACCATGTTCATGGTTGTGCAATTTCATTGGTTTCTGATGAAATGAATCTCTCTTCACTGGACTGAGACTTCGCTTTCAAACTTCCGACTTTTCCAGTTTTTCTTGATTTTGTGAACCTTATCTGTTGGACACTCCTCCCTGAGAGAATTGCTATATTGTTTCAGTAAATTGAATATTTAAAGGGATTAGGCTGTTGCTCCAACCTTTTTTTGAAGTATCTGCTACAAATCTTCCTTTATGTACTGTATCCTATAAGGATCTTTTATGATATTTCAGAACATAAATATGGGATGTTACCAATACACCAAGTAGATGCATCTTGCATAAATTAGAATACCAGAATATACAAACTCAGAGAGAAAAGTTTTTGAAATTAAATTGAAATCCAAAGATTCCTGACTGTTAAAGCTTGCTGATTATTATTGCAGTCTCAAGCAGATTTTTAGAAAAGTCAGCAACATAGTTCCAGATATGCTAAAAACTTAAAAATTAAAATTGATTTATTAAGTGAACTACCATAAAATGTTCAGTTGCAAATAAAAAAGGCCAGAGAAAAAAAAAACTTTAAAATTGACCCCAGGCAGCTGAAGAGTCATAGACTTTTTTTACACTATCAAAAAATCCTACCCACTTCTGTGATACTGTCAATAATTAATCTGAACATGCATCACTTGTGGCAAATAACAAATTCATTTGCTCAGGTATTTTATGGTACAATTCAACTAAAAGACTGATACTTGGAAATAAAAGAGATGATGTTCATCAACTAAATTATTTGTTGTATTTACATGGAATATGTTGCTTGATTCACATCCACAATAAGCACTGCGACCAAGAAAGGAACAGTGTGTTTCTGCACTACATACGAATAGGAACCACAAAATACAGTAACGTGTACCACATTTTAGGAATTATTGTTCAAGTCTCCCACCCCCTCACCTTCCCCCCCCCCACAAACACTTTTTACATTAAAATCCATTTCTGACATCAGCATTCTTGGAGATACATCATCAACCTTAGCCTCACCTCTCCCCAGTCCCCAACTTGCCAAGCAGAACAGCTTGGAACATCACAAGTTTCTATCGATGTCGGCCTAGAGGTCTGATTACAATTCTCCAGAGGTACAGTGGTGATGACAGAGATGGTCCGCTGCTCCTTGCATAAAACTTGGCGTATCCTACGAGACTGTCCACATGTGGCACTACACTCAGTCCACTCCCCAATTGTCCATCTAAAAGAAAGGAAAAATTGACTTTGGAATGACGAAGTTTTATTACAGACTTTTTCCTATGGTTTTTCTCTCTATCATGACAGAAAATAGGATGGCATGGTACCCCTGTTGAAAATGCATTTAACCTTCAGAGTGGGAGGGGAAGAGGAAGGGTGAGGAAAGAAAGAGAAACTAGAAAACCTTGAGATGAAGATGTAGTAAAGGAGTTGGTAAAGATAGAGGGAGAGTGGGCCCAGATCATTTTTTTTAATAATCTCTATTTGGGGTTTGCCACAGTCTTTAATCTACACAATTTATTCCTTTTTGAAATTAACTATTTGCAGTCAAATGAAGGAAAAACTGTTATCCCACCCCCTCTCAAACCCCCCCCTCCCCCAAAAAATAAAAAATAAACAAAAAGTCACATTTCCATTTAAGTACATCCTAAAAAGACACAAACTAAGTGACAGCCTTTTAACAAATACAAGAAGGATACATTTTATGACACAGTCAAAAATGTTTGAAACAGAGAGAATTTCTGTACAGGGGTTAAAAAAGTATGATTCATACTTAAATTGAAAATAGAATATCTGCAAAAGACAATGGGGAGTACAAATTCAGGAAATCAAGGAAAGGTGACATCTGTAATTATAATCAACTGCAACAGGAATTAAAACCCCGGCTTGAGGTACTGTCACATGCATGCCTATTTATTTATTCGAGCTGACGTCCTGCATGAGTGATACTGTCTTCCCCATACCTCTTGTACAACTGTATACAACATTAATAGCTCTGCAACTAACTGACACTCATGATGGAATTGTCTGTGTCAACAACTGTTGGTAAAAGTCTGTAACTGCCTCTTTCCTAGCCTGCATAGCTGGCTAGACTTCTCTCCCCTAATTAATGAGCTATTGCACCTGTTTCATGAAGACAGGAATGAGTAAGTATGCTGTTTTTGCTCTGCAGGGTATCTCACCCTCTCCCTCTCCCCCAACTTCCATTCTGGTACAACCCCTTGCAATAATTTCCATAATCAAAATGCTTGATTCTTGAATCGCAAAGGGCAATCTAGTATTAACAGCTTTTGACCTTTGACATATTAACAGGGATATAAGTTGGGCCTTAAAGATACTCTAATCTCACCCCAGATATTAACAATTTCCCTTCTAAGTTAACTTCTAGCTCCTCCTCCAATTTAAACCAAACCTTCTGTCTAGTACACCTCCACGACAGAGCCACAGTGGCCTGCATTGTTCATTTTGGTGTGTGAGAGCTTAATTGGAAACACTACTGACTGTAAATGTCATTATTGACCACCCACAGTGAAACTGTATTGTTGAAAGAATGTCAATTAGAGTGCTGTTATCAACTGTATTTAGAACTCTAGGGCTATTCTTAAATATGTTTAGGCAGAGAGTAACTAGCAACTCCTTGGTTTGGGGGATGCCATACTCCCTTTAAATGCTATGACTGACAGCTTTTCATGTATCTTCGAAAACCTAACAACTGGCTGTGGCAAATAGCAAACATCAGAGTGTTAGAGATACATTTCAAAGTATGTTTTTGTAGGAAGCATCTGTACTGATTCCATTAATCAACACCACATCATTCATTTCCTAAGATGACACCTTCATTTATCAGCTCGGACAGAGATAATTAACAGCTACTCAAACAATCTGGCATATGAATTCTCTAGATTACTTCAATGATATCTACTCTAGGCCTTCAGCAAGTCATTAATGTTTGAGATGATGTTACTGGAAGTCATGTTGCTTCTATCATGTTTCATTCACAAGTTTACTTTAGAGTCACACAGATGACTAACACAGGTGTACCCTGAGCCCTATGGGAGGCCACTTAAAATCTTGAAAATGGCCCATGTAGACAGAACATGTTCTCAAAGGTAACTCAGCAAGGATTGCAGATAAAAATCACTCAAGATATTGACTATAGAAATATTAGTCAGTGTCTTTCAGTATTCTCCTAAATTAAAAATGAAAAAAAAAAAAAAAAATGCTGGAGCAAGAGAAAAGGTAGTGAAACCAAAGTAGTGAAAAGCGATCATACTTGACTGACAGGAGTAGGTTAAAATCTAAACACTGCACCTTCACTCTTGGCAAGCTTCACAAGGATTGTTTAGTCTGGGGTAAGGGAAGATGTTTTTATAGTTGAGGATTAATTGCAGTGAACTTGTGACTGGATTTGGAACGCAAAAGTTGTTGTAATATTTTACTCTGGGAAAATATGGGTCACTCCTTTTGCACAGTCTGCTCTAAAAATTTTTTTTTTTTTGGTCCAATGTTGTCACAAACTTCAGACACCTTTCAATCTTACAAAGACTGATGGACTTAAGGGTTCCTTAATTAATTGTTTTCTAAGATTCAAGTCATGTTTGATACATCAAATTGATTTTTGTTTTCTGATCAATTCCTGAAATAAAAACCTTAACAAGTATGTGCTACTGTATGTTCAACAGCAACCTGTCTCTCGCCTCAGGGCTAATATGTCACACTGAAAATTTGGACAACTCCCTTTCTATGTGTGGGTGATAGTTGCCATAGCAAATGCTGTAGCAATGAAGACAATCAGAAACAAGAGCTTTCCTGGCGCCAGCACAAATGGATTCCATTATTTTTAAAGAGGCTAATTATGGTTGCCACTGCCCTCTGTATGTTAATTTATGACACAGACTTGTAGTGTGAGTACATTGTCATGAGTAAGAGTACAAGTGGAGTATCACTGGTATAAAGTATCAGTACAAGGTACTCATCTTTTTACATGAGTATGAGTACAAAATTTTGCATCAGCACCAATTCATTAAACTACCAAAATCTGTATGCGGTACAAGTGCAAATCCATTCTCATGAGTACGACTACAGGCAATTGAGGAAACCTGTGAGTACAAGTACATACTAACTACAACCTGCCATGAAATTAAATCAAACTATTGGGTTTAAAAAATAGTAACTGATGAAAGCTGCTTTTATAGGGATTGTACAGTACACGCATCATTATAATATTTCCCTCTTAGTCAATGAACCCCAAACTCCAAGTACCACCCCTCTCAAAAGGCACACTCCCAACAATTTTTAAAATCTTTTCCCCTACTAGCTTACCACTACCCTACAAGTCCTGGCATTTAGCTACAACTAACATCCCCTTATTCAAATTAATTAAGAAGGGGAATTTATTTCTTCCTGTCATAATTTCTTTGCTGGGGAGGGGTGGGAGTGAGGGAGGGGTTATGAAAACATTGAGCAGGTTCTAGGATGACAAGAGCATCCTATTTTTGACTGTTTGGGTTATGTTCATGTGGTTCTACAGATGAAAAATAGCACTCACAATTGTTGACCAAAAACCTACACTGTTTTATACTTTTGTGTCAGCCAATGACCCTGATGCCAAAGGAGAGATAAATGGAAGATCATTTCAAGCTTTCAATGTTGGTAATGAACATTATGTATTTACATGCCCCCTCCCCCTTCTCCCTCTCTCCTAACTCCAAGTTTCCACACCCTAGTTTACTAAATTTGGCAACCACATGTTCACAGCAGATAGTCTGCTGCACAACTTGATGGAGCAACCCCCATGATAATCAACTAATCTCTCTGTCCCTCCATCTCCCCCTACCTTTGGAAGTTTCCTTTGAAGTTAAATTAAGTTGTTCCTGGAGACATGCTCAAATCTTTAGGAGAATGTCCTGAACATAAGAGGTAGAATACATGTCTTCGCATTCTGCTGATAAAACTAGGTACCACACTGATGTAAGACACATCATGCAGTCTATTGGAGAATGGCATTTCTAAGTTATGCAAAATAACTCGAATAAAGTACTGTTACTAGTGGTATTTCTTCTACTATATGGAAATTTTGAAGGGCAAACAAAAAGTGAGTCAGGGGAATGTCAAAAAGCACATATTTCCAGAGAGACTGTGTCACAATTCAAACCTACTCACTGCAATTGTCTCACAAGAATGTCACCATTTTTTATCTTTTTTTTTATCTTACTGGCACAGATGAGGAGCAGTGCCCCATTGGAACAGAGGTATCAGATAAAATCAGGTGAAAGTGTATCAAATCATTCATCAACTGCTATAAGTTGTTTAAAAGCCCTCCTAAGGAGGAGAATGAACCTTGGCAGGAATTCTCTCTTTTTTGGAATTTGATATGAACTTGAAGATGGAACATTCCACTCAAGGTTGCAAGAAGGATCAGAAAGGGGCCAGGAATCTTGATTTCTTCAACAAAGTGACAACTGATCACCAATACGTGCTTTCATTATAGGACTTCTTGCTATCCATACAAAATCTTTGCAAAATATATCTTTTCTATGTGCCTATGTAAGACACCTCAGTGGACCAACAGTCTACAACTTTGATTTAGCTTATGTTTGGAAGCACCTGTAACTGAAATAATAGCCAGTGGCCAAACTTTGGGGGAGGGGGGGCTGGGAATGCATGAAAACCCCCTCTCCCAACAAGTCACACACCCCACAGGAGCAGCCCCCAATGGAAAATTCAAAAATAAGGAAACATACTGATTCCATATCAGAAGCCACTTCAATGGAGTTGTACAGCTGGTCTTCCAGGAGCCCTTTTGACAATGTATTTAGCCATGCCACTGATTGGAGCAGATGCCAATAAATTGTGAGAAGGGTAAATAGCATTTGAACACCTCCCCACATCTCAGAAATCTTAACATCTAATAAAATATCAAAATGAACAATAATGCCTTGTAAAAAGTCAGCTTACGTTGGTGGACACGGTTGGGTATTGCAAGCCATTGTCTTTGTTGCAGGCTTCCAATCTAAAACACACATGCTATCATCAACAGGGGCAGCTGTTGTATACTCCACACACTGAGACATGGATTGTTGGATACCTGAAAAGGATGGAAAAAATATAGAATAGTGACCAAAATGTCTGATATTTTACAGCAGAGAATGCGCAAGAAAAAAATTTGTCACTTCTTGTATAAATTAAAATAAATTTAAAACTGTAAGAGATTTCAAAAATGTTAACCAGCAACGAACTCTTTCACAAGCCTTGGAGCGTACAACTTGAGACTTCAACAGCCTCATTCTAAGTTACAGCGAAGAAATTATTTGCATTGAAAATCAGCCTGACTTTTCAGACACTGAGAAAATTGTGGCATTAAAAGAGTCAGATGGTGCTTTGTGCTAAACTGCAAATAAAATCTTACAACTCACATATGAAACACTGCCAACAAGAGGTTGCTTTCTTTTTCTAAAATGCGAAGTCTTCTAGTTTTTGTCAAAATAAAAATACTTAATTATAAATCCTACATAAGATTATACTGAAAAGTATGAATACAAAGGCATTGTTGGTTTGAATAGGAGTGACCAAATTTGTCCCAAATTTGTACCATGACTGAGAAGCGAAATTCTTTAGGTTGGGGGATAGGGGGAGTAGGAATGGGGAGAGGAGGGTATAACTAAAGTAGGCAGTTTTGAAGCAACATGGGCATTTAATTACAAAAATAACAAAGTAAGTCTAACTGTCTAGGGGTGATAAACTACTCCCCCCCCCCCTCATTCCTGAACCTACTACGAAGCACATGAATGGAAAGGCAAATTACACTAATTTGGCTTTGATTTTCAGTTTAATATCAACATATGTGTATTACCATATTTTTCCAATCATGGTATTTCTGATGCCATGATGAATCAGTCTCCACAAAATAGCTGTTACTTTTCCTCAATTTGCCTATGGGGGTGTAACTCCGATGACACAGTGGGCTCAATAACACAACTGACCCCCACAAATGCATTTTAGAACCGTTTGCAATTGTATTAAATGGCCTTAGGCCAGGGTGTTGGTAACATGCAGGGACGTATCCAGGAATTTTCAACAAAGGGGGTGCAAGGTTTGACTGATCGCTGTCCTGGGGAGGGGTCAAAGAGAGGGGATGGGGAGGGGGCACCTCTCCCCTTTGGCAAATTTTTGCTTTTGGAAGAGGCCGAGATGCAAAATGGTGCTATACGTGACACATTTTGAACCATTTTTGTTTTTTGACTATCTTTTTTTTGATGCAATGCCCCCCCAGTAGTGGGTGCACGCCTGTTGTGCTCTTCCCCCGGGATCCTCCACTGACATGATATGCCAAACTTTGACAATTGAATGGTGGGGTTTGAACAGCAGCATTTTTGATCATACAGTATGGGTGTTTCAATACAAAACCTTGGCTGTGCCTTGTCATATTAGTAAGTACCTATTAAGGAATATGAAAATCATGGTCAGGTAAACATTCTATCAAGTCCTATTACCCCTACTTAAACTAGTAATATCCTCAAAAACTTGAAACCTGTCAAAAATTTCTCCCAAATTAATGCTGACCTTCCATTAATATCACAGTTTGTACCTGTGGTTCATACAACCTATGTTCAACCCCTTTTATGTTTACTACTTGAAACCTACTCCTGGGGATCGGGCGTCGTAGCTGGGGCGACAGACAGTTAGGTATGGAGGTTAGTCTAATTATCAAATTACCAACTAATGGGAGGTAACAAGATTACAGTAAAGGAATGAGTGTGAAAGTAAAATCACTGCCATGAAAAGTTCAAGGGCCTCTATAGGGTCCACGACAGGGGTCCCAATAAGCCAGACAAGTATAGATGGGGGAAAATATTTAGGGGGAAAATGTTACGTTGTGGTTTTCCTATAGGACTGACTTTATTGACTGTCATACTTGGCTTCTAGCTCACAAACAGCAGCCTCCAACTGAGTTCATGTTTTTGATCAAGAAGTTTGCTGTACACCAAGGTGACAAACTTTACAACTTTAGATGTGGCACAAAAACTGACTGCAGTTGAATGACATAGGATTCAACACCTGGGCAAACCAGAATGCAGAATTTAAAGGAAATAAGCAGGGCCACTCAAAAGACCCTTTTCCAAATAGCAATTACAAAATTATTAGAAGGTCCGAGTATTGGTATGCATCCTTTTTGTCAATGACATTTTACTGTGAATACAAAAGACGTGTTCCAAAGTCTATCCCACAATCTTTTGTAATTGCTATTTTGAAAAGGGTCTATGGCCCAACCTTATTCTGCGACATCAGGTATACACCTTAAAAATCTCTTCTTCTTTCAGTAGTCTTCGTGTTTCATACGTGACATTGCATCAGACTTGTAGTGAGTACATATTCGTACTCACCATTTTGCACAATTATCTGTGCTCATACTAGTGAGAATGGTTTCATACCCTTACTCATACTCAAATTTTGGGAGTTATGCATAGGGAATACTGCAAAATTTTGTACTCGTACTCACGAAAAAGGACATGTAGTCTTACTCGTACTCACAACCACATAACTACCACTTCTACTCATACTCCTGACATTGTACTCACTCTACAAGTTTGTACTGCATAAGTATGGGAAATTTAACCATTAAATCATGTCAATGTTATCACACTAGTAAAAAGAGCCACAAAATGAATTTAAATAGGATGCTGAGGTGAATATATTCATTCCTACTGGGGTAACTGCATGTTCCCCATAATTTTCAAATTCATTATGCATGTTAAAAAACCCACACCATTTTAAAATTATTCCATGTGATATTTGACTTCTACATTTCAAATTCATGACTGCTTATAACAGCATTAATGCTTGACGGTTTGTTAGAATTAATGACATCTAGCAAGGGGGTGTCAAATTTCCCTCTTAAAAACAAAGGCATATGCATGGGTAACTACCTGGGCACTTCAGATACATTTTTCTACTGTTATCATGGCTGTCATGTTACAAAGTCAATCTATATTCTGGCTTGTCATTCTCAAAGCTACATCTTATTATCACCTTTTGTCATATACTTTATAAACAAACATTTCTAGTTGTCTCTACTTTTGATTAAACTTTTTTCAAGTTTTCTGGCATTCATGTGACATCATGCATCAATTTCTTTCAAGTATTTATTCACACAAGTTCAAGCGTCCATGAAAACGTTAATGCTTATTTTATTTGCCAGATCCATCGAATGGTAAACCACTGAATGACTAGAAACCTAATGTGAAAAGAGAAATCTGAAGAGCCTATATCACCATGAGACTTTGAAACTAGCAGGTAAATCCATCACAAAATCAAATCTATTCATTTAAATGAAGATCTCTACAAGTATCTCTCAGGGTTATGACATAGATAAGCTGACTTAAATTTCATGGCATCAACAAATTGCTATAACGACAGGCAGAGACACTTCAACTTATCAATCCTTGATTGGTAAAAACTTAAAAAGACTTGCATTTTCAAGTATGCTTTAAGGAAACAATGTGTAAGAGACACTTGGACATGTACACTTAATTACATTCTTGTCCCACGAATACCTACTAAAAGATGCAGTTCCCATCTTATTATCTACACTTGCAACCCACACTTATAATGGTGCATGACTCTGAGGTTGGAGCTGGTATGTTATGAACTAAGTAGAAGTTTTAAATTTTTCAACAAAATTCTGATTAACCTAAAATATTTCAAAAGTGATCATTACATGATCATCACATTGTTATCCAATGTTAGTCATATTCTCAGAAAAACATTTATTGGCATCACTCCAAAGAATACTTCCTTTACATCTATGATGAAAAAAAGCTACAACTGTCTTTACCACCTCTAACAAAGAAGCTAGTTATCCTGTATTTTATAAGGAGATTTACAATGCTTGGACTGTTATTATTTGCTTTGTACCTGATATAAGCTTTGCTCTTTATGGGCAGATATTACGGTAGAAAAATGGACTTAAAAAACAAAAGTCAATGATGTGTTGTTACCAGAGTGCCATTAACAACAGTTTTGCACCACCCCAAATATGACTTTTACTTGGGGGTAAGCAAAAGTCTCAGTTTGGAGACTACTCTTCGATTGACACCACAGTTACAAAGTTCAAAAGATGCAGACAGCTAATATTACACAGCATTTACAGAGAGTGCTTTGATTACACATTAGGGCCTTAATTGTATGCTCACCAGAATATGGCCCCAAGCAATAAACTACGTTTGTGTCTGCACAAGGCCTAGGAGAAGCTAAAGACAATTATGGGCGGGGCTTAGTACCAAGTAAAAGTCATACTTGGGGTGATGCAAATCCCTCTTTAAAATGTATGAAAAGTTAAGCATTACAGGAATGGAGGATTGAAAACAAATTTTCATCTGACTCCCATCTTTATGGCAGAGTACACTGCTGAGATGTTGATGATGAAATTTATTCACAAAATTTGATATAGTAGAGTATGAAACAGTTTGTTATTCTTACAACTGACATTACTTTTCTTTGAAATTAAAATACTTATATGACCACTGAAAAATTACTGTGTTTTGCTCAGAATATATTGCAAGAAGTGGACGTGTGCAGTCAAGTTACTCTATAACAGTGAGACAGTGATAATGTTTTGGCACAGGGTGTACCATAGTGTTAAACAAACAAAGAAAAACAAAGACTGTCATTCAAGCAGTACAAGCATGACATCAAACATTATTGTACAATCTGCAATTTTAAATCAAGTACATAAACTTTGACATTTTATATCTCACAAGAGGGATATCCTGTGAAGATGGAAGTTGGACTGCAGGAATTTATTTTCAAAGCTGTAACATATATTTCTGAAATTTGAGACTTGAAGAACACTTTAAGTACACCCCAACCTTCAATTCTTGGGAAATTCTTCTTGTACGGCTATACCTCAAACTGAGGTGAAGAGACAACTGAAGGGAGATGAACAGGCTGAATAGCCTGAAGTGAATAGGATGAGTACGTGTCTATTCACTTCGGTTTGAGGTTGGTTTACATGAAGTATAGACCCCATTCTTGCCTCTCCAATCAGTACTTTCGATTTTTTCCTCACCTCCTGCGCAAGAGCGAGAACACTCCGTCATCTGTGTCTCCATCCAGTAATACATCATGTGATTGGTGTCCTCTGTATCATCAACCATGTCATCTGAGCTACTAGATTCTTCAGGAGCTTCGTAGGTTCCAACATCACCTTGCTTGAGTGCATCATTAAAACCCCTATTAGGATACTGAGCTGGATCACTTTGATGTGGTGGTACTACCCTTGGTGGGTATTGTCCACCTGACCCTCCCTGCTGTCTGGGGTCATACGGTGTGTCAGCAGGGGGGCGGGAGTGAGGCTGATAACCAGGGTTGCCATATGGGTACCTGCCAGCTAAGGGGCCAGAGGTGTCAACAGCTCCATAAATGGGTACATGGCCACCTGAATGAGGATTAGTTCCTTGGCCATATGGTGGATACTTGTATGGATAGGTACCACCAGATGGGTTTTTGGGATTTGAGGAACCTGGTAACTGAGCTGTAAAGGACCCAGTGTACCTATTCCCTGGTACTTCCACTACACCAGTCTGAAATTAAGAAAAATAGAAAATAAGCAGGTTCAAATAAAAAGTAACTGATCATGCTGATATTGAACTTCATCTGGGCATTTATATAAGCTAATAAGCTGAATGTATCCAACGAAAGTAGTAAAGTTTGTTATAAATTCAAGGTAAAGGGTAAAGAGTTGAAAATTGTTTTAAGTCCCACTCCAATGATGAAACCTTAACTATCACACATAGGTGTGTATGAACCAGGGGGTCTGCAGTCATCAAGTTCAGGAAAATCCTACTTTGCGAGCAGATTTCGGGTAAAAGCATCACATATTTTTTCTAGTATTAAAGAAGGTATTTCTAAATAGCTCCCCCTCTCAGGTAAATGTCTAGCATGCCAAGGTAAAGACACATTTCAAATAACTATGCATATGTTCAAACACACAACTGTATACTTAGCTACTGTTGCAACAATGAGTTTTTCTGGTTATCACATAAAGCACACTCTTGTGTCACTGAACTTTATTTCCTATATGCAATAACAATGTGTGAATGAGGTAAACATTCAGCTCATGACTTTACAATACTTTGTGAAAACATTTCAGTACAGCTATCAAAGATTTGAATTCAAAGAAGTTTAAAGGGTGAATGCAGCTGTCACAAACTGAGTAGATGGAACCATTCTGTTCCTGTTAAAAAGATTTCCTAAATCCCATCTCATGACGACTTGACCTCCCTAAAAATGGTCAACTGTTACTTTCCCACTTTTACCTATGAGTTCAGTGAAGTAGTAATCTCAAAGGCATGACTGACACATATCTTAAACAAAATGCATTCAGAACTCCTCCTTTGGTCTGGCCATGGGGTTGGAAACAATATACCTTACACTGATGAAAGGATAGTGGGGTGTACATGAAAGAGCTTTTTAAGTGCATGCACTCAATACAGCATGTGAAATTGTGACATTGGATGGTAGATTTAACAGAATAAGACAAAATTTTCTGTACTACAAATGCAAAAAGCATTAAGGACTCCACAGATGCTCTTTAAGGTGCACTTATTACTTGCAATGTGACTTAGAAACCAGACTGTGTCATACTTCTGTCTTCTGATCACATTTTAATTCAAAATAAATAGACTTTATGCTGTAGAGCTGCTTCGTACTCTGTGTTGGTCTGGTTGACAAGGATTTCATAAAGTTTATTGGAGTTCTTTAAGTGTAGTGCACTTCTTGAACTTGAGTTGTATCAATGAGTCTGGGACGGATCTTTACAATTTTGAAAAGAAGTGACTGTGAGTCCACTTACATGACATACAACTACAGGAAGTGCTATAAAATAAAACCCACCATTAATGTACAGTTAATCAATGGAAATCTATTTTACGATTCCATTGGGAACAATGACTTTTCCACAATGGGGAAATACTCAGTTCTTGGAAGAACCTATTAGCATACTAGGTTGAGGCAGAGTGAGGGGGTGGGAAGAGGTAAGATGACACTTCTACTGGGGTGCTGCGTTGATACTAAACATTGTGGATAGAGTTGGCTTCGTGGTTGAGTGTACTGCCTTGCATACTATAGAAGTACTCGGATCAACTGGAACCAC
>WURT03009306.1:0-16497 GCA_009936505.3 Holothuria glaberrima
TATATATGTACAATGCGGCCTACTGGAAAAAGTCATTAACAAGTGAATGTATACTTATTGCCATGGTATAGGCCAAACAAGACACAAAAGATGGTTGTCGTAAGTGGACCATAATCTAGCATCACAGTGGATGACCTTCAGTTTAAACGTGATTTGTTCGATTCTTGTTTAACTTTGCAATCGTTACTGTCTTCAGTGATTGAATAAAACAAATTTTATGACAGAAATATTAGTGATAGGGACTCTGTGTTTCATAGCTATCTATTCCACGTTCAAATATATTCCAACGTTTCAAAAATTCTTTACCATCTTCTGCACCGTCACTGAAAGACTGTAACATTTTATCGCGGGGAGGTGGGAAGAGTGTGCTCCCTATTTTAAACATATGCAAGGGCTGAGCGAGAGGACTCGGTCCAACAGACTCTTCCATTGATCCAGGGCAAAATGCGTCCATCGGCCTCACATGATTCGCTAGTTTATTGGGCGCAATCGTAATCAATCTACCCTTCTGGGTAAATGGAATATCTTGAATTCCCTCCGGATTTGTACAAAGGGGAGAAGGATCCATCCACATCTGTAAATCAAAGAGATGAGAACGTCGGTTACTATAGTGATTGTAAAATAGTAATAACAAAAGTTTAAATCACTGATAAATTATTATCCTAATTAAAATGTACAAAGTATCAGTTTAACAAGTCTTTCTCTTAGTAACAGACTCCGCCTTCTCCTTCGAGAAGTCGGCTTTTTGGCTAAGATCGTGTAGTATCTGTTCTTTTCAGCCTGTCTAGAACGGAACCACGCATGACAGACCCTTGATGTAGAGGTCTGAAGGTCGTAAGGTTGGTCATGTTCAGTCTAAGTTGTTCCTCGGGGACGTAGCTCCTTTGGCGAGCAGTACTCCTTCGGGAGTAAACGTTTGATTTTCGTCCTTCGGCTCTTCGCTAGTGAGTCGAAGGGACTTTTGAAAATGTAAGGTTCACTGAACTCTTTACCTATAGTGTACCTAACATGGTGTCCCACCGTTCTAGTCTAATGTCTAATACTCGGAGTAGAGGCCCAGCCCTCCAACAGCCAGTGCCAATAGTGCAAAAAAAATACTCCCTTGAATGACTTCGACTAAGTGCATTTCAACGAAAGTGCTGGTGGCTAGACGAAAACCGAGGGCCGTAGTCAAGGGAGGGGGGCAAGCCCCCCTTGAAAACTTTTTGCCCGCTCTGAAAAGTTTTCAAGTTGCCATTGACTCAGTATATTTTTACACATTTGGCCCCCCTGAAACCCCCCCCCCGAAGCCATTTCACCCCCTTTAGTACCTTATCTGGCTACGGGCCTGCGAAAACCTTTAAGTACTCCCAAAAGGAGTTAGACCAGGAAGGAACACGCGGCTTAAAGATAAGTCCTATGATCATTCGCAAATGACAAAAGCTGCTTTAGCAATGGTGAAGCCAGCAGAGCAATTTAGGAATGGGCAACGTGGGCAGTTGCCCATGGGCCTCCACACATTTCATGAAAAAATATAAGGAAAATGCATAGGCTGACACGTATCATCAATCAAAATCATTTTGCGCGCGTTTTACGTCATCTACATACGCAAGCCATATTCAATGGTAATTGTATCTCTTTGTGAATGGTAGAAAATCAGCTAAGTGGTTGTTTTCCTGCCATTGCAAAGCACACGTCGGCGCGGTCGGCAGACAAACATGATTGGCCTAATATCTAAAGTCGTCCATCTCAACGTCTATTTTCTTTAGAACTAGGTTAGTGGTTGGTTTTAAAACGTTATACAGTACACCCTGACACTGCGTCTGTCATCACCTTCCGCTAGGTTTTAGACAGGAAGTGCCGAAGTGAGTACTGTTAATTAATTCTTTTTATGTGCAATGATAAAACAACCGTCCTCTCTGCTCTCCACCCCCTCCACACACACACGCACAAGCCCACCTTACAGTATTATTCACCTGTAAACGTACCGTCGGGACAGTTGACATTTAGCTCAGGCGCGCTAGTTTGCTAATATTATTTTATCTAGCCAGTTTTAGTCAGTTAGTTTGCACTTTGGTTAACATGTTCGTCATGCATCAAGTTAGTCCAGTCTAGCTAAAAGCAAGTTTAGGCCGGGGTCGGCGAAAATACTCGCCACCTATTTCAGCCGATTTCGCGGCATTGATTTTGGACAAACCTACGTGTTGCCGAACTTTCCACTGAAAGCTAGCAAACATTTATAGCAGACGTCTGCCTGTATTATTATCTGAAGTTCATTAAGAACAGACTCCGTACTACAATGTGTCATGAAAGGCTCAGTCATCTGACCTTGATGAGAATTGAATATGACATTCACAGAGAGACTGACTTCGACAAATTGATCCAAGTTTTTGCGAGGGTCAAGTCTCGTAAAGTCTGTAAACCTGTGAACTGTATCATATCCATGTTATGATTGATCATGATTGCTCATTTGTACTGAGAGATGTGGTAGCAAACCTGTTAATTTGCCTACAGTAGGGTGGTAGCAACCTGTTCATTTGTACTGAGAGAGGTGGGAGCAACATGTTTACTTGTACTGAAAATTGGGCAGGCAAGCAGGCTTACATGCCGTAATCAAATGAAAATGTTTGAACATAAATTTACTTCACAAATCACAAAATACTGCACCATTTTGCATCCGAACACCCTTAAATATTTAAAAAAAAATCCAAAGGGGGAGGGGATCCTCCTCCCCTTAGACTCTCCCCAGGACGGCGATCACTGGGGTGCTGTGGGCCTCCAATACTGAAGGTTGCCCACGGGCCTCCACATGTCTAAATACGACCCTGGAAGCTAGATCGGTAGCACGGGGCTATGCCGTCCGTCTGGGAAGGCCTGTCCCCGTCAGGCAAAGTTTCCAATATCGCCGAGGGGCCTTATTCGGTACGATTGTGTCTATAATTCCCAACAATGACCAGTTGCCCAGGCGACGTTTTTTATTTTGCTCTTAAGGATACATTTTTCAACGAAAAGGATTTTTGTTTTCATTTTTCCTCCTTGGAAACACCAAATTTTTACATTTTCTTCAATAGAATCACCAAATTTTTGCCCACCAAAACTGTTGCTTTCTCCATTCGGTCGGCGATCCGTCGTGCGTTATCTTTGTGCTGCGCTGAAATTGTTTTACAAACCAATCTATTGACCGGGATTCCTGACGGAATCTAGACTTACAGCGCTCTCAACTATTTGTAATGGCATTGGAAGGGTTCCTCTTTCTTCCACACTTCCCTTCCCCTGCCCCCCCGAGTTGGCAAAGAACTTTTCTTACCTTCCCTTTGTAGCATGGTAAAGTCCAATGTCCACAATACGGTTGGTATATTGCCGCAGTAAGCACCTTAATATTGGATGAATAAAAACAAGGTTTATACAAGCATTCATAGAAACTGTGAAAACTACTAACAGGCAAAGTATTATCATCCCAAAATACATCATATTAATACTGCTTAAAGTTGTAATTGGTCACATTGCTGTGATCGGCAATAAAAAATAAAACAGGGTTAATTCGAACTGTGCCTCCTGAACTAAATCAGTCAAAGTAACATTACATGGTCAGTTGAGAAACACCATCTAAACTTTTCGACGAATAGTTAAAAGAATAGTCCAGACCCAAATTTATATTTGATATGTTAAAGGGGAACATATTCTAAGCATTCTGTGAAGTTTTCATTTATTTCCCATGTTCGCTTCTCGAGATGTTAGTAATTGAAATTGACACATTTTCTACCAAAAGTGAACTTAAAGCAAGCAGGTGAAATGTCGATTCATGGCTTCACATTGAGGAGCAATGTTTTGTTTTCTTTAAAATTTACTACCAATTTTATACAACAAAACTCTAAAATATCCATACCATAAATGCATCCTTAATAGTGGAATTTTTGCAAATTTATATGCCCTAGGGTCAAGACAGCAACCCTTATCAATCCAAGGTCAAAACAATGGGATGAAAAATAAAGAAATACAAAACATTGGTCCTTATTGTGAAACCATGACATCACACCTATTTGCTACAAGTTGACTTCTGATAGAAAATATGATAACTTCAGTTGCTAACATCTAGAGAATCTAACATTGGAATTGAATGAGAACTTCACCAGAATGCTTAGAAATAGTTTCTCTGTATTATATCAAAAATAAATTTGGATTTGGACTATTTTTTTAAGGATGTGCCCGTAAGCTGCATATCAGACTTCAGCGGTATAGAGAACTGGGTTTGGACAATGAATACACATTGTGCATAGGAGGTGCTAAAAAGGGCAGTAAGATTAAAATGAGGGGGCAAATTCTTTGTTGAGAGAATTTGAACCATGTAGGGGAATGATAACCAGGTTATAAATCGTTTGAGCTATTCAACCAAACATAGGGGTCCTTCCGCTCAATCCCGATCCAATCCCACTCGATGTACGTGGGTGTTCGTCCGGGTACTCTGGCTTTCTTTCCATTTTCGGATTTCCGATAGGATTTCAGTCCGATTTTTGTGAGTTTAAGTTAAAATCTTCTCCATCACTGATCAGAAAGGGCTAAAATTTTTCCAACCTGTGTAAATATACGATTTGTATCAGAGAACTGCGAAAACGAAATGTAAACTAATTATTTCTTGACGTCACATCGACAGACAGCGTTTATCGGACACGCGTACAGAAATCGGATTGATTTTCGAAAAAAATATCCCTCTGTTGAGCGATATCAGTTATATAATGGTAGCAGAATAGTTTGTCTTGAGACAAACTAGGATCAGTTATCCATACAGCGTGACCATCCTTAGAACAAAATCTGAATAGAAAACGACTGGTCCGATTCAGAAAAAAATTGGATCGGATTTCGGATTGAAAATGGCTGTAGTGTGACCCGCCCTTCAATCCGGATTTTCCCCTTGCTCAGTATCTCCCGTGATGTTTCATTGCATTAATGTTGCATATCACAGATGAAACAAAAGGGAAATTTAGTACAAACAAACTTCTTTTAAACTTGAGGATTCGCTGACAAAAGCTCAGGCTTGTCACATAAAAGAATCACATATAATTCAACATAGCTAGCGTGCGGCAATTCCAATAAGAGGTTCGCATTTCCCCTTAAATTTTGTAACGTTGGTGAACAATTTGAAAGATTCAAAAGGTAAACAAGTACGATACAATACTCTGTATCCTTTTGAACTTTCACTTTTTATACACAATGAATCAAATTCTTTGACGTACATACCTCTATCAATTCGTTTCGAGAATGGAATTCTGACACAACCACTGTTTCTCCTGGTCTAAATGTTTGATCGCCAATTATTAACATGTCTTTTGTTTGCTTCGGTATTCGTGGGGACAGTTCTTCCTCCATGCGTATACGCTGTGACAGATTCATCCAATCAGGGTCGTCTCCGATTGGTACCAGCTCTGTGATTGGCACATACAGACGACCATTGCACATTTCGTGAGCATTCTGCGTCAGATTTGACTCTAGAATTCGCCTCACGTCAGCAATGCAGTCATATTCTGAAGACGAAGCTCCTTGTGGAAGTCTGTGTATCTTATCTGACAAGTTCAACACAGCTTCTCGCAAATCCTGCCAAAACGATGGAAAAGTTTAGAATGTGTTTGAAACGACATATGAAAACAAAAATGAAGATAGTCTTTACCAAATACTATTTCAAAGCTCTGATATACGTTAACACAAGTGAAGCAATACTAGACATTGTCCACAGTAATAAATGGTCACTAAATGAGGTCAGAGTAAGGGTGGTGCAAGAGTTTGCCGGAGGGTGGGGGGGGGGCAGGACACCTGACACGAGGGCAGTTATCCAAAGCACTTACAAAAGGCGACGAATTGCTGGAATGATGGCCTATGAAGAATTTGAAAAATTGTGGTTTCTTAGAAGAAACTGTGAAAATTTGGGGGGTTTCTGAAAAAAAATAACTTTGAGAGTTTTGGAACAAGTTTTGACGATTTTGATTTTTCTTGATGACAGTTTTACTTTCGATTTAATAATCTTACCTCCTTAATAGCAAAAGCTCAAGTTAAGCGTCCTGGCGGCTGGACGCCGTCAGGGATTGCGTATGTACATATGTAATTCATCGTACCCATTACGTCTCCCCGACGAAACTGGAAAATTGTTCAAACGGGTTTCAGCTTTCCATGACAGAAGGGGGGGGTGGGCGTTTACAGGCATTCCCCCTAAATTGCGCAAGCCCTCCGTGACTGATGGCCTTGTTGGCCATTGCAGGTCATGGAGGGAAGATGTCTTAATCGGACGCTTTGCAGCAGGGCTGCAACATCCGAGTCCGGACTCGGAATCGAGTCCGTTGTTCATCCGACCCGGAATTACCACTTCCTTAATGGGAGGTCACGGAATCGGAATTGGCCCAGAATTGGCTCAGCTGGACTCGGACTCAGAACCGATTCCAGTCGAGCCCACAAATTATAAAAGTTTCATTAATGTGCCGGTGCAACATTATTATTGGTGCACAATTTAACATAAAATGGTCACATACAGTCAACTAAATTAAAAGGTCAGGAAGAGTATAAAATTGACTCCTTAAAAGTGCCTGTTTTCATCATAAGTGTAATCGTAAACAATACAGAATGCATTTTTAAGGGGCGCTACATCGTCAAATGACCGGACACGGAATTGGTCTGGAATTAGAACACCTGGAATTGCAATTGGCTCGGAATCGGACGGAGGGTACTGGACTAGGAATTGTCCTGGAATGGTGGCCAATGACATTTTAATTGGCCCAGAATTGCGTCAGGTGTACTCAGTTACAACCCTGCATAGCCGTGATAAAATATTGAGTATGAAAGGAGCGTCAATCTCGATTGTGTTTGCTTTTAATTCAAAGTACGGCCCTCCACTTGAATACGTCACTGGGAGGGTGTCTGACGCAAAATACAAAGTAACAAATGAGGTGCTTCCTTACCAAAACTTTGTCCGGAGTCGTTAAGAGGGTGCAAGCCACAATGGCTCCAGCCGAACTACCTGCGTAACCTTTGACTTTCTGAAGAGTCCGCTTGGCATGATCGACGATGCCTTGCGCTGCTCCCATATCGTAAATACCCATGAATGTATTCCCGGTAAAATAAATGTTGAACGTGGCGTCATCAGCCATAGCTCTGAAAGCAAGTAAACAGGTAAAAGACATGTTATATCTGACGCCCTGTACATCCTAATTAGCGTCGGTACCTTCAACCAGGGAACTGTGAGAGACAGCTCTCTGCTTCAACTGGAAACGAGCTTCTATCGGAGCAATGAAGCATGTGTGGTATCTATTCTTTTCGCCCTTCGGCTCTTCGCTAGAGAGTCGGGCGGACTTTGGAAAAAAGGTATCTGTTCTCTTCAGCCAGTATAGGATGGGACCACGCATTACAGACCCACCATGTAGAGGTCTGAAGGTCGAGAGGTCGGTCATGTTCAGTCTAAGTTGTCTCTTGGGGACGTAGCTGCTTTGGGGTGCAGAACTTCGTCGGAAGTAAACGTTTGGTTTTCGTCCTTCACACTCTAAAAACAAAGGAGTGAAATTCACTCCAAAAAGAGTGAATTAAGGGACCACTCCCAAGGAAAAGTGAATTTCACCCAGAGTGGAGTGAAAATTCACTCCAAATAGAGCGATATTTTATTCCATGTGTATGAGTGTCGCTCTATTTTGAGTGAATTTTCACTCCACTCCGGATGAAATTCACTCTTTCTTAGGAGTGGTCCCTTAATTCACTCTTTTTGGAGTGAATTTCACATTTTTGTTTTTAGAGTGCATCTCTTTGCAAGAAAGTCGAGGGGACGTTGGAAAAAGTATGATTTTTAGGCACCGCCCTTCTTGACGATGTAAGACGAATGCATAACATGTTTCCTTAGTAGTAAATCTTTCGTTTCCCCTTTTTACGTTAGCATAACCTTGCGTTCATGCATGATCTGGGGTCCCTGACTAGTAGATGCGTTTTGCATTAAACCGGCCAACGAATATCAGAGGGAAATCCAGGTACGAAGGATACCCCTCATCTATGAGAGTGGAGTGAAGACAGGAAAATGACCGAAGGCGCATTTAGTAAGATTTTAGTCTTGGAGTTTCCATGGAAAAAGTGGAGAAAATAGACCCTTAGGTGAGATTTCAAAGGACCTGTTGGTCGTACTGTAACAAGCAGTTCCCTAAGATGTGAAGCTTTTACACGAGCAATAAATGTGTAAAACAACTTCTTCAGAACAGAATGCCTGAAAATTGAGGTCTTCAACAAAGGAGTGTTCCTTGGAACCGACTGAGTCCCCACCTGCATCTACACCTGATGCCCCTTCACATTTGAGAGTTGTTTACTAAATTAACGGTTGCTGCCATTGAAAGTAATTTTGTGTTCAAATGTTTATTATAGGGGCCCACGTTAAGGTTAGTCCAGACCCATAGTCAAAGGTCCGGGGGGGGGGAGTCCCCCTTGAAAATTTTTTCGCCTTCTAGACAGTTTTCAAGTTGCCATTGACTTAGTACATTTTTACACATTTGGCCCCCTGAAGATCCCCCGAAGCCATTTCACTACCATTCAGTACCTTGTCTGGCTATGGGCCTGAGTTAGTCTATCATAGAGGGTGGGGGTAACGCCGTGGTTAAAACGTGTTGGGCGTAAGTATAATTACACCCCTCCAAAATTCAAGGACGAAAACTCCTTATTTGATTCCTCTGTAAAAATTTCAAAACTTTAGAGCTTTCTTCGCTTATGTAGTCTACCAATGAATAATGAATACTACTAGTCTTGAAAAAGGGGACCTCTCGTCAGTGCCAACCCAGTGTAGGCCATATAGTACAAAAATGCCAGATAAGTCGGCCAAAATTAGAACGTTATTCTTTTAAGGTGAGGCTGAGTCTTTTTTAAGAAGGAACTACTGCATTGTCTCACAAATGTCATAGCAGATCTGTATTTTGCATAGCCCGAAACAACATTAATAGTCAATCTTAATTTTTGCCGAAAAATAACTTTGGGGTGAGAGGTGCATGCCCTCTCCTCGCCTCCTTCCCCTTTGTTCTATGGCATAAAGAATTACGGGAGGTGTGTTTACTGTACAGAATTTTTCACAATATTTTTGTTGGCCCGTCTATTCTTTTAAGAAGGCTTGAAGTTGCAATTAGGCTAGTAGCAAGATAAGGCACTGAAGGGGTGAAATAGCTTCGAGAGAGGAGGATATGTTTTGCCTGAGGGCGAGAGAAGCAAAAATACCTTTGGCAGTAGAAACTTTGCATTTCTAGGGGGAGAAAATTTTTTCTACTGGGAGGCGTCACCTGACTCCTTTGGTACGGGCTTGGTTGCAATCCCTTCAGAACACACTTCATCCAGTCATGAAGAGCACATTTTTAAACATCGAATCATAAATAGGACCTATTTAAACTGAAATCAAAGTTCTTTACGACGAGTTTAATGTCGGTAGCCATATAACAACTATGCACGAGTAACTGAATCCACGCTAATTTTAGTATCATGCATATTGATCAGTTCATTGCAAACTGAGCCCTCGTAGCTTCACGTTTGTGTCAAGGTTTATCCAAGTGTACCTTACTGTGAATGGGGTTCTTTCACGTGACGTCATCTTTGGCCCCTGGACGGCAAAAAACCTCTGCGAATACGACAGAACGAGCTCCCGTAACACGTGTCCTATATGATTGGTATATATTGTGACGTCAATGCAAGATCTCTAGATCCTTGAACCTTCGCCTTTAATTTGTCTTGAAAAAAATCAATAAGCCTATAGGTACTTAACTTTATTCATTGCATGTGGTGGTTTGATGTGTAGGCATGCTGCCTATTCATGAGGTCAATGCCCCCTGGACCTACAGCACTTTGGAGGGAAGAATGACTGTACGCATGTAGGCCGGATTGCGTTTCCTTTTGCAGACAATATCTGAATTATCAACATTAAACCTACCTGATTGTTTTTTGGCCAAGAAAAAATTGACCGTTGATTTTGTGTCGAACAACGCTGTAACTCGGACATAAGCCTTCAAGAGGAGGAGGCGGAGGAGATGCTGCGGGCACCCGTCTAGAAATATTTCGGTCCCAGAATATTAAAAATTATTATTGCCTTAAAGCAGCCTAGTACATCTCGGCCTTCTAAAATCTTCTCCCTCTTCAGCCCCTTGTCTGGCTTAAACGATTTAAGTTTTGAAGTAGGTTTTTTTTTCTGTGTGTGTGTGCAACGAATAGCGACACATATGCCTCCAATGTGTTTGTAAAACTGTCTAGCTGCCCGTACGACTTAAGATTACTCATGACAGTTCTTGCCTGTCTTGTTGTTGTTCCTCACAGAACTGTGTCCTTGACCTTAGTTTTCATTGCGCCAGGCTAACCCGATTGATAGATGTTCTTTTATCTGATAGATCAATAAGTCACCGTCGTCCGCGGAACAGATAGATTGAATGCCTACAACGCTGTCAGCCTAACCAACTTCTGTTGCGTAACTTTTACAGCCGACAATGCCGACGAAGAACAACTTTTAATGACGTAGTAAAGGGAGATAGGGAGGGCATTTCTGGGAAAATGTCTAGGGGCACCGACTATTAATCACTGGTACCACAGGTATCAGGTGCGGATACAGGGGGGCGCACCCGGCGCACGTCCCCCTTTTTCGATAACCAGCGATTTTGCAACAAAGCAAAAGAAAAAAAAAGGTCCCCGAAAATTCGGATAGTGCAAGTATGCGAGAACTGGAGTGCAAAAAAAACAAAAAAAAAAAAAAAAAAAGGTCCTCGAAAATCCTAGATCAGCTGGCCCAGCCCCCCCCCCCCATGTCAAGCTTCCTGGCGCCAACCCTGTGTGTGCGCCTCCCTTTCTCAAAATCCTGGATCCGCGCCTGTGTATTGTTTAAAGTTGACAAGGCAGGGGACGGCCGGGCCACAAAAGTAGTCTTGCCGCTCACGTATACACCACTGGCAGTTTCCTAGAACGTAGCCTAATTCAGTTTGGCATTCCAATAAAACATTGCAATTTCAAATGGGAAGGGAGGTGCTACCGTTCAAATCTCTTGCCCGCTTTAGGAATAAAACGAGCGTAAGTTTTTCTCATACTTTAAAAAATGTAAATGCTCAGTTCGTTCGCCAGCGCATGGGTAAAGGACTAATATGTTTGTACTCAACTTACGTACTTTTCAACCGTGCACCTTGGTGATTTCTTTTACCAGATTACCAGAGGGCATTAGCGTACCCAGCATAGGTTAAAGATCAATCCACAATTTTCAACGAAGTGTATTGAGTCATTTAACCTTCTCTGTTCCAACCACTGACTTCTTATATGTATATGGACAGAGCAATGACAAATTCAACAGAATATGGAGGAAGAAAGTGGAGGAATATTTTCCCCTTCCTCCTTAGCCCCGGTAACGGTTCCTTTCGCGGTTGCCGCCCCTTGAGCTAGCCTGCCTCCGTTTTTTCGTAGCGATAAGCTAAACGAAGAAATTTCGCCCCCTACTTCCTCCTTTGGCTACGGTAATGATCTTCCTATTAACTAACGTTCTAAAAACAAGCACACTCTTCAAAGAAAGCAAAAATAGCCGTGGCGGCTGTCTGGAAATTTAAAAAGCAAAACTGATATTCTGTATATATTGCTAATACTAAAAGTTTCCCTAAAGGTAGGACCATTTGCAGGTACTGCAGGGGAATGGATTTACCTTAGTTTGCCTATGTAACGAGCAACAAATGGAAAAAATAGAAAATTCACTAATCGTTTACCTTTTTTTATTTTCAGACTATTATAAAACAGCAAGGTGCCTTCGTTGAAAAGATGTCCTATACTTCAGATGTTGAATGCGATAATTTGCAACTCTCTTGCGTTTGCATCTGTCAATGGTCTTCTCCAAAGTGTAGTCTGTATAGTAACTTGTTGACATATTAACCTGACTTGATCTTTCTGGTGAAACTTTTCTCCACAAAACACAAGTCATATAGACAAACGGACTAGTGTAACAATAAATGCACTTAATCTCGAATTGATAATAACATTAACTGACAAAGCTTTGTTAAGAACACCCTGTAGGTGAAGGCTAATGTATATTTGCTTTAATCCATCGATCAATGCATGCAATTGTCGCTTCTTTCTCTGTGTCATGTCGCGAGTTCCTTATCGCACTGATTACCTGTACGTATTTTTGCCCCCTGTAAATCAGTGAGTGGAAAATATTCCAATAAGAGGGAAAGGGAAGCTTGCATTATCAACGAAGATGTTGCTTTTCGGGCACTGTGCTCTACTAAAAACTCGCTTATGGGTAAAATTGTCTTAAATTAAACGAGTGCTTTGCTCAAATGCGGACTAAATAATTTAGGGATGATATTTAAATGATAACCTTAGCTTAATATTCATTGTGGGACATAGTTACGGGAGTTCAATGGGTTCGAACGAACCAATACTTGCCGTCTGATCATTTTATCGTTGTAAATGTTTTGAATGGTTCATCGTCCATGTCTTGAGCTGTAACAGCTTCCCGCGGGCTGTGACTGCTGGGATTGTTATACATCAAATTTCATGATATTTCTCAGAAATAAATGAATAAAAAACAAATGAACGAACGAATAAAAAAACTCTACCGGGATTATGGCGGGGCAGAGTCCGGCATCACTTGTTTTTAGAAGACCCTAGTTTACTACGCCCCTTGAGTTGTCTGTATATACTACGAATGTGGGAACTAGGTCCCCTTTTCATGAAAATTAAAGTAACAAGATGCCTTTAACTCTGTAGCCTTGCTGACTTTGTGAGCCAGTATTGGGCTTCTCCGCTATACCCAGGCCCCGAAAGAACTTGTTGTTTTTCGATTAATTATCTACTGTACATGGGCAGCACGTGGGAGGGGGTGTGAAAGCCCTTGAAAAATATCCCTACTAAATTAAAAGTTTTAGCATTCTAAAAATATTTTCAGCGGCTCTAGAAGGCACGATCTCGCCCTCCTTCAGTACATTTGTCTGGCTCAGTACCGGCTTAGCTTTACACACGTGATGAATATTTGTGACAAATATCGACGGTAAACGACACTAAGACTTTATGCCTTAAACTCACAGTATTGTGACTCTGTGAGCAATGCCTTAAACTCATCAAACTCACAATTAGTTGGCATATATAGCAAATGATGGGGTGATGGATCATAGAGGGCCACGGGGTCTTGGATGCATTATGCAATGGATACAGTCCAGGTCAAGTGGCCAGACAAGTTACTGAGCGGGCGAAATGGCTGGGGGGCGAAAAACTTCAGGGGGCAAATGTGTAAAAATGTATTACGTCAATGGCAACTTACAACCTTGTAGGGGGCAAAAAATTTCAGGAGGCGGCAAAGCACCCTGGCCCCCTTGACTACGGGCAGGATACAGAAGACAAAAGAAGGCCTATCCAATTCAGGATAATTGCATGCACTATTGTGGATTTCAGAAATGTCACCCTGCGGATCTTCTAATTTCATTAAACTGTAAGTACAATTAGATGACGTCATAGTCTGGGTTTGATTGGTCAATTGTCTAAGTAACCCCAGGGAAGCCCGTAGACGGGAGGGGAATGGGAGGGGATCACCCCTAGAGAAGTTTCCCCCAGAAAATGAAGTAAGTACTGTTGTCGTAATGCATTTTAGTATATCTCACTACAGCCAAAAACTTTGCCCCACGGAAGCTATCGATCTCGCCCCCTTCAGTGACCTGTCTAGGCCTATATAGTTTGGCCTAGCACCGGTCCCACCGTTTAGAGACCGAACACAAGCTGCACTGAAGTGTATGCCAGTGCAAATCTCGCTCAAGTATGAGAACAAAACTTTACATCAATAGTAATTGATTGGCTGACACGTACGGACAGGTGGCACGGTCACAGGTCACAGATGATTAGGCTAGCTTCATTTGGTGAACTTAATTCAAGTTTAAACATTGCCCTACTAGTTTCAGACAAACGCGATGGAGAACTGACGTTTGTATTGCGTATAAAAGCCGCCCGAATTACGCAAGACAGAAACACTGCAAGAGAGCGTCGAGTCCCGACGCGTAATTTTTTTCTCAGCACGAATGGGGGCAGTTTCATTTTAACGTCATCACTTATATTTTTCATGATTGCAAAGGAAATTTCCGTACATCTCCCCCATTTGTGCTGGGAATAAAATTCTGAGTTCTAGCACTGCGCAACAGACTACGAAAATGTTAATTGCATTGAGAAATGAGCAAATAGTGAAGAATAAACCCATGTAGCTGTGTAATGTTGTAGCTAGATTTTTGGGCCGCCAACTCGGCCCTGAACAAACTCGACCCCATAAACTCGGCCCCAAGTCAAGTCGGCCCGAGCAAACTCGGAATATGTACTATCGGTTATACTGTTATCAGTATAACCGATAGTGTTACTGTTTATCATTCATACGGTGGGGGGGGGGGTAGGGAAGGGATGGTAAGGGATGAAGTAAATGGGAATGGTATAATAATATAGTACTGGTTATTTTGCTTTTTCTAATTAAGCTTTCCTTTTTTCAGGGAGTGATCTTCTTTGTTAAGCCCACAAGGGTTTTAAGTTCACTTCCGTCCACATATTCTTTTGTTTGATACTTCAGTCTGTATAATTTTGATAACGTGGAAAAACAAACAAATAAATGAATGAATGAATGAAATATCGAGCCAAATTAGCTCTAAGTTAACTCGGCCCCGAACCAACTAAGCCCACTTCATCTCAGTCTCAAGTAAGAATTCCCTGTCCCCTTTACCAATGACTTAACTTTCTAACTACAGATTCAGACTATTAGCAGGGAGTTGTCAGGTTCCAAAACAACACTCCCAGAGGAAAATTCTTGTCAGCGGGTAATTGGTGTCCGTTTTTAACTGGTTTTAATTGGTTGTAAGTGTTTTAACTGGTTTTGTCAGGTACCTGTTAAAATCCGACACCAAATACCTGTTTCTTGACTGGAAATTTCTCTTTGTTGTAACTGCCATGGATTTGTTAGCCTACCTAGTTTAAAAATCCCGACACCAAATACCTGTTCTTGATTGGAATTAAAATCTTGTTGGCACAGATATTAATTGACCCATCTACTGCCTAGTGATGTAACTTGGAATTAGAAGCGTGAATTTCACTGAACACCATGATTCCGTCATTTTCGAAGTGCCAAGTTGCAGCTGATTTCGGCCGCCTTGTCAATTCTAGTAGTACGGTAAATTGTATGTTGGCTGCAGTTGAAGACCAGTTTCTGTGTCCGGGTGTGCCCTCCAAGTTGACGGCTGTTGCTTTTGTAAAACATTTTTTGTACTTTATTTCATAGCATTTATGGGATTGCTGGACTGATAGGAAGGTCCGACATTTACACTGCTAGCCCTGCACCAGGAGTCAGTGTCCGAAAATCTGCTTGTAAGTCCTACATCTTTAAAAAAAAAAAAAAAAAAAAAAAAAAAAAAACTGAAACGTGTGATAAAAAAAGAAAAACAAGTGTGATTTTGACCACAAACAATTTTATCAAGATTTTTCATATCAGGACGGAGTAAGTCTGGGACTGTAAGTTGGCATAGGCCTGGCCAGTTCGCTTTGGGCCAAGTTTGCTGGGGTTACCGAGGCGGAATTTTTCCCCAGCCTGGATGAGTGGGGACGATTTTCGGAAGTTTCCATTGAAATCATGAAAAAAAAATGCTCAGGTTTGTATTTAGGTTAGGGTTAAGGTGAAAAAATGAAACTTCCACTATTTGCCCTAAGAAAAAATTACGCGGCCCTGGTTTACGACCACGTTGGAATGGGGCCGAGTTAGTCTTTAGCCGAGTTGGTAGGGGCAAGTTGGTTTACGGTGTTGGCCGGCACCTAGTTGTTCGCGCAAGTAACGCAGGCTAAAATCTATGACGTCACAGGATCGGGCTAAATTACTGTAAACATTTTATGTACTCCACAATTACTATACATTCAAGTACTTTATACATGCACGATGCAGCATTCGCACTGGTCACTGCATATGCATGCACTGTACTTCATCAATTTTTATGTACCCAGGTGGCCGGCCGCCTGACGCACAGAGCAACGCTGCAGTGGTACGAGCCAACGACTTCAAACTTCAGGGGGAAAGAAACGATATGATTAGACTTTTCCTTATCTTCTGTGTCTCATTAATTGATTCACAAGGCTTATCAAAACTCGTGGAAGGGTCGACAGTACTGCATCATATCAACTTTTATCAGTAAAATGAAAACTTAACATCTGGGTTGGTTAGGCTAATATTAATAAGTGGTTATTACCGCGTACATAAACGGTACGCGACATCCTAACGTACACTAGCCTATAGAATTTTTTATAACAATAGGCCGAGGCGTGCGAGTACATTGCTGTGCCAGTTTGGAAATTGAAGGCCATAGGATTGAATTTCAAGTAGTAGGTTAGTTTTAACCCAAGACTTTGGGCCACAAATTGAATTAATATGTATTATTATAGGTGTAAGTCTAGACATACTCTTGGGAAGTATTTCGGTTATGCTGAAGACCAACTTATTTGCTGTGAGGACTGTGGTATGTGGGCAGAGTTTCAGAAATTGGGGTTAAAAGGGGTTTC